>JARTUT010001779.1:0-283318 GCA_030674115.1 Micraspis discolor
GGTGATCCCTTTGATTTGTTGTCCCTTTGCGGGTTGTGGTGATCCCTTTGCGGTGATCCCTTTGATTTGTTGTCCCTTTGCGGGTTGTGGTGATCCCTTTGCGGTGATCCCTTTTGATTTATTGTCTTCTTGTTGCTTTGGGGTTCCTTGGATTGTTTTCTTGATATCCACTTCTGACACCAAAAATTTTGTGTCGTATTCCTTGACTGAATTTTTGGTTTTTTAAAAGGTTCTTCTGACACCAGGGCAGCTTTTAGAGTAGCTCGGAACTCGTCGAATGGTCGTTGATGATAATAAACACGAAGATTGCACTTGTAATGATTTATTGGGAAAACACTCTTTACAATAGTCACAGGTCACCTAACTAACGTTTAATAATTGACGTGGCACTAGCGTCTTGAGTGAAGGTTAGATCAGAACTGTGTCGCAGCTTGGGGCATGGTCCCTTATATACTCTTTATGAACTGCTGATTTAGCAAAGTTATTTTTAGTAACAATAATGGGTTTTTAGTTTTACAACAATATACATTTATCACTATAGGGAAAAAACGAAAAGAACTTTCCAGCGTTCGAAACGTGGAGTGATGTTTCGATTTGTGAAAGGTCCAAATACTACATCCTTATGCGTCACGTGTCAACTGCCAACGACAAAACAAAAAAATATTGGGCAGCCTACGTGGCTCCGGTCGAAGTTGGCAGGACTGGCGCATGTGAACGCATGTGAGGATATTTAATTAAACCGGTGAAACAACTCTAATTGTCTCTTTATTTCGTGCGAATGAAAACTGTACGAGGACCACGTCGAGGCAAGCATTAATGGAACACACCACTTTCGGATGAGGACGTCGGTCGAATAGCAATCAGTCATTAATGGACTGAATGTTTTCATTGGACTGTCCCTCATTCTGATAACTTTTATTGAATTTAATAAAATCTGACAGAATTGATAATTTACGTTACTAATATGTTCGAACAAATTGAGATACGAAATACGGTACAATGATTTTTAGAGAATTGGGACATTACACCGATTAATCTTGTTCTGGTTCATATAAAAATAGAGAAGAGCTGACTTGAGATCAGTAGCTTTGGCGCATGTTCTAGAGTCCTTTCCGTAGTTTCAAACACTGTGATACTGAATAAAACACTTAACTCGATCGATGATAGTTAAGCGGTACTGATGAAGGCTAATAAGCGGGAAACTAGTCTGCCTGCTACTATTTTTATTTGTGATGACATGATTTTCGAACACGTATGCTTCTGAATATGGATTCAACCAGTCCACTCAGTTTTGTTGTATTTTTTGTTAGGCAGATGACATTCACCCATCTCTATTGTGATCAGAAAAATGTATTTACCAATGAACAAGTTTTTACTTCTTCATCATACCAGAATTTCGAACGGTAAAACACTTGTCCTTTCAAATACCTCGATTTACGAATGAGAAGATTACAATTTTTCGGAAGATCGCCTGTGTTCAAACTATAAATACAGGTTCTTTCACGAGGAACCTCACCCATAACACCCCGGGAAATTACTGAACGTATTTTCATGAAATTCAGCACTTATAAGTTTTTCACGAAATTCAGCACTTATAAGTATTTCACGATGCTGAGGAAATCTAAAATATTTTCAAGGCATGAGCACCTCCGGTTTTTCCGGAAATGACGTCAACTTCCGTTTTTCAAATTAGAACACCATTTTTTTATTGCAAAAATAGATTCCTTAGAAAATTTCAAGTTATTTTGATGAAACATTTTTCAGTTTTGGTTGGAAAATTCTCTCTGAGCGGGAAATTTCGAAAGAAAAATCGAAAATAGAGCTCCGCTGAAACAAGAATAACTTCGAGGTTTTTGGATGGAAAATTTTCACTTTTCGGATTTTTCAAGATGTAAGATTGATGTATCTACTTCAAAAATCGAAATCGCGATTCATGATACAGGGGGTGAAAAAATCGCTCTCAAAGTTAGGAATGACAAAATCGTGAAAAATCAATTTTTTCAAATTACAACCCCATTTTTATGGCAGATATTAAATCTACGTTAAAAATAATGTGAGTGTATGCATCACACCCTTGCCCTAAAGTGGATATTTTCTTCACAAAAAACTGTTTTTCGTCTTGAATTTTCAGCTATTTCTTTCCCTTCACGCCAAAAAGATGAAATTTTCAGGAACTGTTACTTAAACCAGATTTTACTACCCTAATATGCAAGAGAAAGAAGTTACAGGTTGTTCCTAAATAGATGGCGAATTTGGATTCGAATTTGTATCGGAAACCTCTTTATTTCAACTAATCGGCCATCGGTTTTCTCTCAGTGATAAATAAATAATTCCTTATGAACCATATGCAAAAACTTACCATGATTTACATTATTTTTTTTATGATAGATATCAATAATTACATATACCAAATTCCTCTTTATTCAGTAGCATTTTGTGTTTCCAATAATTTTGGTGATAATTCGTATTAAGTTATAAAATCGATCACTATGCCAAATTTTACCAATGAAGATTATATATATATCTTCTTCTCTTCATGGAGAATGTAATAAAGTTGTAGATAGAATGATTCGACTGCTCATTGAGAGGTTTCTGACCGACCCAGACCAACGAGAGATACCATTAACAGAACCATGACAAACTAAAGAAATGTCGGATCTTTCGTTAGGAAAACTATACACAGAGAAAAAAGTGTGGTTGAAGATGAGAACAACGAAATTACAGTTCTTGCATATTTTCGTGTGAATCCTCAAAATTCTCTCAAAGTTGCCGAGATTGCTCTGGGATTATCTCAATCGAGTGTTTGGACAATATTAAAAAAACATAAAATGCACCCATATAAATTCAATAGGGTACAGCATTTGAACGAAACTGATTTCGTCAGGAGAACAGAGTTTTGCGAAGCTATGATGATTCGATTTCAAGAGAATGAAAACTTTTTGGACTGTATAATTTGGACAGATTAATCTAAATTCACGAAGAATGGTTCTTTCAATAGTCATTATTGGGATGAAGAGAACAACCACCACTTCCAGACAATGGAACTTTCAAGAGACCTGGAGTTTCAATGTTTTTTTGCACCATCAAAAATAATGCAATTCTCGATGGTCACATTTATGATGGGACTTTATCTGGTAAGATAGAACACTAAACATGTTTGCATTATTTAAAGAATGTTCTCCTTAGGAGATAGATATTCTGACATATTGACTCAAATAATTGAGCTGCTAGTACAGAACCATAATGACTTATGGTATCAACAAGATGGCGGCGCGCCTCCACACAATTCACTCAATGTGTCAAATATCCTATACAGGCTATTTGAAGATCGATGGTTGGCGAACAATGGTCCAAATCTTTGGCCACCACGTTCTCCCGATTTAACTTCTTTAGACTATTATGTTTGGGGTAGGATAAAAAATATCAACGAGTCAGAAATGCGTTCAAGTTTGTTTAGATTTTTAGATTCATAGTTTTCAAACTCAATTTGGTTTTTAAACACTTTTGCAGATCTCTTCCTCCCGATGAAATAAGAAGAGCAAAGCACGAAGCATTCCTGAGACGTATAAATGAATGTCTAGAAATTAACGGTCAAAACTTTGAGCATCTTCTCTAGTTATAACTGCGAGAGTTTGCCATGGTTCTCCTAATAGTAACTTGAAGTCGGTTTCAAGAAGGGGTGAAAAATCTACAGCATGGTTCAAATAACAGTTCCTGAAAATTTCATCTTTTTGGCGTGAAGGGAAAGAAATAGCTGAAAATTCAAGACGAAAAACAGTTTTTTGTGAATAACTCAGAAAATATCCACTTTAGGGCAAGGGTGTGATGCATACACTCACATTATTTTTCAACGTAGATTCAATATCTGCCATAAAAAAATGGGGTTCTAATTTGAAAAAATTGATTTTTCACGATTTTGTCATCCCTAACTTTGAAAGCGATTTTTTCATCCCCTGTATCATGCATCGCGATTTCGATTTTTGAAGTGGATACATCAATCATACGTCTTGAAAAATCCCAAAATGAAAATTTTCCCGCTCAGAGAGAATTTTCCAACCAAACCTGAAAAAATGTTACATCAAAATAACTTGAATTTTTTAAGAAATCTATTTCTGCAATAAAAAAAAAATGGTGTCCTAATTTGAAAACGGAAGTTGACGTCATTTCCGGAAAAACCGGAGGTGCTCATGCCTTGAAAATATTTTAGATTTCATCAGCATCGTGAAATACCTATAAATGCTGAATTTCATGAAAATACGTTCAGTAGTTTCCAGTATTAATATGGGTGAGGTTCTCGTGAAAGACCCTGTAGATAACTCAAACAGATTAAAGAAGTCGCGTCCCATTATTCATTATGAAGATATAATCAAATATCAATTATTTTATGTTATTTCAACACCCTGTATCTTTTCATTGGAGCCGAATTTTCTAAAATGGTACGGGCAGAAAGTCACAAGATACTATGATTAAAATTAATATAGTAATTCAAAGACCCACCCTGCATATGTTCGTTCGAAACAATGAGTTTGCTAATTGCTCAATTCATTATATTGAAAAAATGATATTCTGGAAAACATCACTGGTCTGATGGAATTAAACCCATTATTTTACAAAACTTCCTAAGGTGGTTCGAAAAACTTATCGAACGGTAAGTTAAGATATATGTCCAGTTCGCTTATACCTCAAACTCATGGGAAAAAGGACGACAAATCCAAATGTAACAATTTTTCGCTACACATTGATGAGAAATTTGATACAAAAATATTCCTATAGGAATAAATACAATATCCAAATGGTCAACAACATCAGCAAATTATACTGGAATTAATTAAATTCAAATAACAGCTCAAAAACTTTAAAATAACAAACCATTCAAATATAGAATCAGTCATTTTATCATTGATAAAAAAGAGAGAAAATTAACAACTAGATGCAGAACATCATTTCCAAATTATTGAAAATCGTAGAGAACAGAACATGTATCAAATCCTTCATCAGATTGGATTTCATCTGCTGTAATCGAAAGGTTCAATCCCAATTTCCCCAATAACAATTGTTTCACTACAAAATTTAATTTAAACATATTCTAATGGTAAAAATTCATTAATTTGATTTGGTTGATTCTGAAAAATGCTCCGGCCAGCTGGAGCTCAAAACCCATCACACATTTTCCTTCAGAGAATTTAAATAGATGCTAACACCCCAGTCAATGATAGTCAATACACGAACAATCGAAATTTATTTCACTCTTTTGCAGTTTTTACAGTATGTAAAAATGTTAAATTTTCCAAATTGAAAGTTGCCAGTAGAACTGATTAATTTCTGGCTACAAAAGTCAACAGGTGATATCTACAATTATTGCTGGAACTTATCTTGTGATTCTTGAATCCTAATTCATGTGATATCAGAACCATACAACCATCTTGGGTGTTCTGGATGAGTCTGTTGTTGGAAATGGGCCTTGAGTCTTCCACCCTGTAGACAAACTTTCCAACAAACGCTATTTCCTCTCTCAGTTCTCCAGTCCTCAGGGAAACATATGTTAGTGAGTCGTAAAATTCAAATTTGTTCAGCCTCGGCAAGGTATGTCAAATTCGGTAATATTCCAACTCAAGATTTGGTGCAGTTCTTCGGTAAAGTTCCTACTCCGGTAGGTTTGGTTCAATATCTCGATAAAACTTCAGCTCCAGCAAAATTGTCTAACATTACAAAATTGTTCTCTACTACAAACTCTCCATTTGAAACTCAATTTTAACTCGAGAAAGATCGATACATGCACTCGCCAACATTTTTATACGTGAATGATCCAGAATCGGAGAAGTCTCGATCTAAATTTCGGTGAAGATTTCCGAACCGATCGCCATCGGGAAATTCGGCCGTTAAAATATTCCAATTCATTAAATGAAAACGTTGTTTGTACCATGAATCATCATTTTCTAAATTTTTTCAAATGTGGCCATATTACTCTTAGACTTATATTCTTGTGAAACAGTCGACACGTAAACCACCCAAGTTGAGATTTTACCGGCAAGATTTCATCTCTAATGGTATTATACAGGGTGTTCTGCTTTGATTCCGACAAACTGAAATGAGGGTTAAATCACATCATGTTAAGCAACAAAGTTTTTATAGACATGGGTCCGGAAATGCATTTTCCAAGATACGGGGTGATAAAGTTGAAAAAATAATTCGCGTTTTCTTTAATATCTTTCGACTGATTCCAAATAATTGCATGAAAGTTGGTACATGGGGTTTTTGAGAAGACAAATTGTACTTTGTAGTGTATTTTGTTGTATTTTCTAGAGAGCGCCACTGGCAATCATTTCGTCCCCATTAAACCGTTGCACCTTTTAGTGCTACCCTGTACGTCACTTTGGACTAGAAAATCCATTTCCCTGGATTTTCTAATTTAATGCTTATGCTTTATACCAATTTTCATAGTGAATTTTCCATATAAAAAAAAAAATTTTTTTGACGATTTTATTTCTCAATTTTTTTTCACATTACACACTGTTTCGAATAAAATATTGTTAGATTTAGACTTGGAAGTGTTTATTTATTTATTTATAATAACTTAAGATATAAGTTACTGACGCATAGCGCTTCAACCCTTGATACTACAACCCTCACCTCCAAATTTTGAATAGAGAAGATGGGGTGAGTGATACCTTATTTAAAACGTATTTTTATACTGATTTCAGCACAGTAATTGTTAATCATTTTATGCATTAGTTCTCGAAATATTCCTAACGAAGTATTTGAAAATGAAGTGGTGTTTTAATGACACTTGAAGTGTTTTTTTGTGAAAAATCGACATTTTGAGCTTCAAAACAACCATGACTGTGGCTTCCTTCCTCCAATCCACTGACATAAAAATCTTCAATCAAGATGTCGAACAAACAGAGCGTATTGCGAAGGAGCTCAATCTTGCTGAAGCTCAACCTAAATTATCTTCGATATAATTTGCAGTATTTCCAATAACTTGCGGTAACACTTGATCGATAGAAATCTCCAAAAAGTTCAAATACGTACGTATCTCTAATCAGATTACTAGGTAAGAAAATCAAATAATTAATGATGCCACAGAAATATTCCTATCCCAATTCGTGAAACGATTTCCGACTTAATTATGTTTTCTCAGTTGGCTTCAATATGTTTTCATTTTGTTCATTATTGAATTCATATCTTTAAAAAACTGAGAATCGATAATTTTTTATTTATTACGAACATATCATTGAGTTGGCTTACTGGTTCTTTGACATGTGAATTATTCTTAGTTTTGAATCGAGACTTGTATGTGTTCCAATTCATTGATCGACATGGTTTATTCAATTGCAGAGCGGGTGGAAATAATTTTCTTTTTTTGCAAAAATCAATGTGCGAATAGAACCGCAGAATTTTTCAATCAACGACACTAAGATAAACATGTTAATAGGAAGTATGTTTTGGAATTAGTGTCAAAGTTTCAAGAAACCGGGTCCGTGGCTATAAAAACCGCAACATGGAAAGATATGAAGCAGCTGAAGTAGCTGTTCTTGGACAGATTGCTCTGAATCCAATAACGAGTACGAGACAGTTAGCACATGAATCTGGTTTTACACGAACTCGAATTGCAAATATTTTGAAGCATCATAAATTCCATCCTTACAGAATCCATCTTTCACATGCACTAAACGAAGATGATTTTGACCGTCGTGTTGAATTTTGAGATACAATAAGTGAACGACTAACTGCTAATACCAAATATCTGTACAATGTTTGTTGAAACGGCACAGTAAATCGACACAATTGACATTATTGGGCCGATGCTAATCCGAGATTGTTTCACGAAGTTTATACTCAAGAACCAGAAAAACTCAATGTTTGGGCTGGAATATTTGGTGACAACATTGTCGGTCCCTTCTTTTTACCTGGTAATCTTACTGGAGATATGTATTTGGACTTATTTGAAAATAACATTGATCCAATTCTGACAAAAATTATTGAAAGCAATGCTGGAAATTATGTGGAAGATCAGATTGTGTTTCAGCAGGATGGAGCTCATCCACACTACGCCTTACCAGTTCGAGAATATCTGGATGAAAATTTACATCGGTGGATTGGAAGAAGGATTCCCACTGAATGGCCAGCCAGATCGCCAGATCTGTCACCACTAGATTTCTTTCTTTGGGGCCACTTGAAGAGTAAAATTTACTTTATACAGCCCGATTCCATAAAAGATTTAAGAAGACGTATGGTGAACGAATATCATCAAATCACTCCAGATGCTACAAAATGTGCGCCATCGTTTCGAACAAAACTTATTTCATTGTATGGAAGCTAATTTTGAACAATTTGAATATTTAATTGATTGATGTGAGTTTTTGATAAATTATTCACTTTACTTATTTCTTAGATCAATACTTCAAATCGTTCTGATACCATACAGTTTGAGAATGATTTCAGTGAATAAAACAGCTAGTCGAACATTTGTCCCTAGTGGCGTTACCACGTACGGTATGACTTCATTTGCCCAGTGGTAGAATGTAATTTAAAATACAAATACGGAAATTTTGGTGTTTCGGAAGCACGAAATGTCAATTATTCGCAAAAAATTAATTCAAGTGATAAAATTAATTAACGCATGAATATTTCGAGAACTAGTGCATAAAATGTAGAAACAATTACTGTGCCGAAATCAGTATAAAAATACCTTTGAATTGAGGTATCACTCACCCCATCTTCCCTATTCAAAATTTAGGGGTGAGGGTTGTAGTAGCAAGGGTTGAAGCGCTATGCGTCCGTAACCTACATCTTAAGTTGTCCCCCCGAAACAAAAATCGACCTGTCAAGCATTTTCATCGAAAAAAACTGTTTCGTTTTGAAATGGCCACCCTGTAATTTTCAAATTGATCACAGTATTTTTAAACTACATTGATCAATTTTGCGAGGCAATTCAGAAAACTCCAGCTGCAGTATCGTAGCACAACTCATATACCTCGTGCAGGTTTTTGATGAATGCAGTCCCTATACCCCCATCATCATCCGGAAACCATCCGTTCACGTCAAATCTCTCGACAAGGAGCCAATTACTCCAATGTCAAGCCCCACGAGACATCAATCGAAGGTTCAAAAACATGGCTTGATGAACCCTTCTCGGTAAAATCACATGTAGCCATTGCCCTCGCATGGGACTCGACAAATTTCCAAACCTATTATGGACCAATTTTTCCATTAAAACTTTCCCGAACGGACGTTCAAAATCGAATAAAGAAACATACGGAAACGAAGGAGACTCCGGGGAGTATAACCAACGTCAATTACGTAGAGACCGGCTTCGGTGCCCTAGGGAGGATTTGCCCAATGTATTTTGTGGGTCGGCTACGAAATATTGAAAAAAAAGGGCAATGATCGACAGTTTGGTGATGAATCAGATTCTACATGTCTTTGTGTTTTCTTGTATCGAAATCTTGCCCGACCGCAGGGAGGGCCATAATTTACCTGAAGGATTAAATGTACTACTTCAGTCCCGCGGTATATAATGTAATATTATCTGAATAGTGTTTCGATTTCATATCATGGATCTCCCAGATATCAGGACCTTCAATTCTAGATTACTTACCAATTCTTATTTCTGCTATTATCTTTCTGTAGAGTTGCAAATGATTACTTTCTTGATTGTGTTCAACAAAATGTTACTGGAAGAAGTAAATGCAAATTGAAGGATAATTTATCGATAAGAACGATTCAACGTGAACCCTGCAATAAGAGCGATCATAGTGATAGTTTAGTGAACGATAAACCGCTATATTGATGCAGTGTGGAACCGCATTTTGAATCCAGTTGGAAATTCCCACGCACATACTGCTTGGTCTAATAAAAGTGAGTAAGTGAAATAAAAGGAAATTACAATTTATTATGACATAAGTCATAATAAATGTCAGTCGATAATTTTTTCTCTGATATTTTCTCAATGAAATAAGTGTTATATCACAACCTTCCCCAACTATGGATGATGATTTCCCTTTGAATGGATTCCATAGCAGACTGCAAACATCAAAAGATCTGAAAAATCATCACTTGGACCGCAAGACGCGATTCGAAGAATCCTCCTTGCAGATTGGCGACCAATTTTGTGTATTAGATTTGAATATAGAGGGTATTTCTAAGGACAAGAGTGATTATATTTCTAAACTAGGAAAGGACTATGGTGCTGAGATTATTCTCCTTCAAGAAACACATAACGAATACTAAAAAATCTTCGTGTAAGAGGAAGCATAAAAGGTTATGTATTCATTGATCATCTCCTTAGTAAAATTTGCGGCTTAGCTTGTTATGTTAAAAATCCTTGATTCACAATATCGAGTTAATCCAAAAGGCTAATTTGATGGTGTTTTCTTTATTCAAATTTTGTATTTTTGTTATTCAATTTTTTTTTCTGCTCTTGTATTTTTATTTCTAGATTCGATGTGGGCAAGTAGAAGAAGTCTCTGTCTCCATCAATAGAAGATTACTCTTGATGATAGAAGTCCCTAAAATATATTTCAGCTTATTTTTGTACATTCGCACTTAGGCGGGGAGCCAGGGTGTTTTACCTAGGCTTTTATGTGATAAGCCGAATTGTATGACACCCGTCACTAACCCCTGATCTATATGCTTTATTGTTTGCTAACTAAATATTGTAAGCCAAAAGTTCAAAAGAATATATATATACCACAAAAAATATAACAACCCTACTAATCACTTCAGAAATTCTGAGCTCTGTTCCCCAATATCCTGTATTCAAAAACCTGTTAGTAATTTCCTGTCTCTTCGAAACAGAAACCTTTACCAACGAAATGGAATTAAATATTTACTCAACGATCTTCCCGACATATTCCATAAAAGAATCCAGCATTACTCTGCAATTTCACGACTTCTTTTCATCTACTTAATTCACAGACGGGGATCAGGGAACTGTCAAATGTCAACGGAAATTTAATATCGCCATTTCGGTGTTCGAACATCAGGGTTTACATGCTTTATTACTCCTGCAACTTCACCATCTGAATGTTGAATACGGTTTGCACTTTATGACTCCCCCGGACTAAAACGTCAAAAAAAGTTTGGATGGAAGACGAGAAATTGAATTTCAGGTGTTTTGCGACGTAGAAATACGATGGCATGTTTACGGGAATATAGCGGAACTTTTACCCTTTATCTGATAAGTTTTGATGATAGTAAAATCGGAGCTAGATGGTTTTTAAGGTAGATACTTAGAAGACATCAATCAATTCATTGTTACATGCTGCTGACCCATTAATAACTATTTTTTTCTGATTGAATCAATATTGATCTATATCGCATTAATTACCATGTGTTATAATACACTCATATTCAACAAGGGAGAAATGAAACGACAAATCATATTTCTTTCAGATCATCGAATCAAACTTTATTTCATCATTTAGAAACAAAATGGAAACGACAATTGTTGAAATTTCCACTAAAAGTATTTCCACCAGATACAAAAAAAGAAGAAATATCTTGTTCATAATTATTCGTCGACGAGACTACAGTTTTCTTGAGAACATTCCTTGCAGCAGCAGTCTCGGACGATTCTCCCAAAACAGTCTTCAAAGATTGTAATGCTGCAGATGGCTCTGCCTCCACACCTGCTATCATCTTCGCTACCTTATTCTTGTGCAGCATACTGTTAGCCAGATAGCCTTCTGCAACAAACGAACTTTTCCAACCATCATGTCACAATGACCTGTTATGTATACGTTTTGGGATTATCTAATCCCAACCATTCAGCAACCTTACTAGGAATTTTTCCGAAAGTATTTTTGCTGACAGGCTGAAGAGTACCTACACTTGTAATTCCTATAAGCTACGAAGAACCAAGAACGCCTTGCAGACGCAAAGCCGAAGAGCAGCACCCAGATCTTCTTCATCAATTATAGTGAATATTCTGTTTATATCATTCTTAGTCTTTGAGACTTTGATTATGATTACCGACCCACGATCTTCAATATCTGAAGATAGCATATTCACCAACTCTTGTGTTCTGCAGGCGCCAAAGATTTCAATTATTAAAACAACCTTCAAATTTATGAATAAAAAATCTTATCAACAGAGGAAATCAAAATGAAACTTTTACCTTATACATCAAAAACGTCATTAGGAGCTTCAAACATAAGAAGATCTGAAAAATCATCACTTGGACTGCAAGACCCGATTCGAAGAATCCTCCTTGAAAATTGGCTGCAACTTTGTGTATTAGATTTGAATATAGAGGGTATTTCTAAGGACAAAAGTGATTATATTTCTAAACTAGCAAAGGACTATGGTGCTGATACGAAATCCATGTCGTTATTTAGAGACTATGTCAATCTGGTCGTAGCCATAATGGCGTCAGTGCTTTCTTAATTAAATCTTTAGTCCGTAAGTGCAAACAGTGTCACGTGAATTTTCTGAGTTTTCACTGTTGTAGAAACAACGATTTAATACATTTCTTTATTTCCCCTCGTAAAACCGTGTCCTCATAAAATTTCCACATCGATTTGTTAAATTTCTGTGACGGAGCTATGTTTCCGAGAAAATGATGTTTGTAAAATCGCAGATCTTGCCCTTTCCGAGAACTCCCGTCTAATTAGTGAACCAAGAAATTATCGTTGGGCGCTTTTTGCGAATTAAATGGAAGCTTTTAATTCGCTTCGTTGATGCTGTTTCTTTTCAACAGGTGAAAATTGGGTGATATTCGTGATGTTTTTACAATATAAGTTAGTTCTGTTACTGAATATTCAATGAAATATGAATTCTGTTGAATTATCATCTTTTTCTAGTTTAGTGAGGCATGATGCTTTTTTTTTTCTCTACTATCAGTTGAATTGTTCTCCTGAAATCGACTGTCGACTGTCTCTCCATCTTTTTATTTATTTATTTATTTCTTATTTATATAATTACACCAATCCAAAGTCTAGACCAATTACAGATTGGGAATAAACAAAAATCACAAAATACAAACTGCCAAAAATATAAATATATTCAAATGCAAACAAAAATTAACTAAAAATTACGACCCCAACGCAGCCCTTCTTATATCCAACAGATTACAGTTGAAAACATCCAAAACATAGTGAAAATTGCAATAATCATGACATATTCTAAACAGTGGCGAAAACCAAAGAACGTTAGTACTATGATTGATTTTCATGGAATTTTGAGGAAAGCAATTGGTCAAAAACTACATCCAACTAATGCCAACGTTTCGTTGATATATTTCTACTTCTTCAGGGCAAAGTCGAACTTATGTTTTACACACAAAGGATCTTAAGTTCGACTTTGCCCTGAAGAAGTAGAAATATATCTACGAAACGTTGGCATTAGTTGGATGTAGTTTTTTGACCAATTGCTTTCCTCAAAATTCCATTAAAAATCAATCATAATATGTATCTACAAGGAAATGATCTATCAGAGCATATTATTACCAACAACTTTTATTTAAACATTATTTTTGTACAACTTACCATTTTGAAGCTGCAGCTTGCAGAAGAATGAAAAATCCAAATATACTGTTGTACGCACTATGAGTACACATCGGTGGTGCACGTTTAAATCAAGATTTTACTAATTTAATTTTTCTTAGCAATTAAACTTTAATGAATAAAATTTTTATTTGTTTTTGACAAGATTTATCCATTATTTGAGTAAACTACCGTTAGCAGAACAGTGCTGTATATGCAGCGCTATGTTTTACTATAACTTGTAAATGGTAAGTTGTACGAAAAAATGTTGAAATAAAAGTTGTTGATAATAATGTAAGGAACAACTTTTACTTCTAAATTTTTGCATTAAAACAACATTTTCAGGGCGAAAAACATGAAAAACACTCTTTTTGATGCTTTAGCGCCATCTACTTTGTGCGCTTTTAGTCGTGCAGCATTGCACCAATGACAAAAATGTAGATCGCAACGTCCTCTACATTTTTGTTCAATAAAATTTTTGTACGATGCCTACAATTCGAGAAAAATGCATTTTTTACTTTTTTTATTTTTTTATGTTTTTCAAAAAAACCACTAAAATTTCAGCGAGGCCATAGCAAAGGTAGCTTAGTTACATCATTTTCAACAAGTGTACCAAATTTCATCGAGCGGGTAATTATACCCGCACCAAATTTACAGATTGACTGAACTAAGTCCACAGAGCCTAGTAAGTAGGGGCAATCAATTTTGGAAATCATATGTTTATTAAGAAAAAGAATTCCCATATAAATCCTACGCTCCTCTGAAAAGTTAACATTAATCCTGTTCAATAAATACCCATTTTGTATTTTATGACACGGATACAAGCCATCAATTTCAAAACTTACGTAGGTACTTCAGAAATCGTCTCTGTATTTTCTCCAAACTATCAATATGAACCCTATAACCGTGATTCCATAGAACACATACATATTTAAGCTCCGTAAAAAGAAGGAAAAGAAATCGAGTCTCCAACGTCTCTTGAATTCCTAATTATAAACCCGAGAGTCCTGAAACCATGAAACAGTTGCCCTCACATTGGCTACAAAAGTCAACCTCTGATCGAATAAGACCCTCAGATCCTTGTATTCAGTCACGCTGCCCAAAACACCTCCTTCAATGCTGTATTGAAATATGAAAACGGACTTACTGCGACTAAAAGACATCACATTACACTTTTTATATTTAATGCTAGTCGATTTCTCTGGCACCCATCATTCAGATTATCGATTGCACCTTGAGGATCCCAGCAATCCTGGATCGACTCGATTCGACCAAACAATTTGCAGTCATCTACATACAAAATTAACAGACAGAGCAGGTGAAAACTCAAATCTATCATAAACAACATGAACAATAGAGGCCCAAAATGGAACACCTGACGTTGCGGAGAACTCATATGATTCCAAAACAATGAACGAACAGTTTGTTTTGACTGTGATCCTGGTGGTCTCTTTCATATCGGTGTTCCATTTCGTATTTTTCCGCAATTTGTGTATGCATTGAAATTTTTATTTTATTCAACTTCTTCCTCTCACCGATTCCACCAAGACACTGTTCTCGCATTCGGCTCTGATATGGGTATTTCACAGGCTGTCTCATAATGTAACCGGTTATGGCATGACGGGATTCCTCATGCTTTCAAGCGGGTTCATCGGTTCATCGTGTGTAGTAAACTCGGGGACTGTCCACTGGATGAGTCACATATTGACGTATCATATATATATATATATTTTTTGTCATAATGTCATAATGAATGTCAGTCGATAATTTTTCCTCTGCTATTTCTTCAAAAATAAGTTTTATATCACAACCTTCCCCAACTATGGATGATGATTTCCATAGCAGATGATAGGTTCCATAGCAGACTTCAAATATCAGAAGATCTGAAAAATCATCACTTGAACCACAAGACGCGATTCGAAGAATCCCCCCTTGCAGATTGGCGACAAATTATATATATATGAATATGGAGGGTATTTCTAAGGACAAGAGTGATTATATTTCTAAACTAGCAAAGAACTATGGTACTAAGATTATACTCATTCAAGAGACACATACGGATACTGAAAAAATCTTCGTGAAAGAGGAACCATAAAAGGTTATGTATTCATTGATTATCTCCTTAGTAAAATTTACGGTTTAGCTTGTTATGTTGAAAAATCCTTGATTCACAATATCGAGTTAATCCAAAAGGCGAATTTGAGGGTGTTTTCTTTATTCAAATTTTGTATTTTTGTTATTCAGTTCTTTTTCTGCTTTTGTCTTTTTATTTCTAGATTCGATGTGGGCAACTTGAAGAAGTCCCTGTTTCCATCAATAGAAGACCACTCTTGAAGAAAGAAGTCCCTTAAATACATTTCAGCTTACTTTAGTACTTTCACACTTGGCGGAGAGCCAGGTTTTTTTACTGGGGTTTTCCTAGGCTTTTATGTGATACGCCGAATCGTATGACATTCCGTCACAACCCCTGATCTCTATGCTTCATTGTTTGCTAACTAAATATTGTGAGCCAAGAGTTCAAAAGAATAAATATATATAGTAATGCTCCAAATCCTCAACTATTCGTTGTTTCTGGTCGAAATTAAGCTTGTGCGGTATCCACTTTGCACAGAGATTTCTCATACACAAATATTCGTGAATGATATGATTCACACGATCAGTTGATATCTTCAGAGTGTCTACTATTCTATTAAATTTCAATTTACGGTCTTTCAGAAATTATTTTGTGGCTTTTAATGTTTTCATTGAAACAACCTCTATTGGACGTCCATTACGAAATATTTTATCAATAGGCCAAAGTTTTCATCAATTCCTTCCGCAATATAAGGTTGCCTCACTAAAAATGCAGTAGTAAAGGGGATTCATTTAGAGGTATTTTTTTAAATAAAAAAATTGATAAAAACAATTTTATTTTATAATCTTCAATAACAAATCGAAGAACCATTCTTTGCAATTAGTTTTTAGGGATAATTTCTTTCAAATGCTGGCCTCGACTACGTTTAACAAGATCCATTCGATAGTTCCAATTAACAGGAAATCATAGAGATAGAATTCAATCTCGATGGCTGAAATAAAATCGTCTTCCAAATTCAGAAAACCACTGACGTAAATTTTAGGGAAGGAAATTATAGCTTCGAACAAAACTTGGGGAAAATTATGAGTAGTTATTTTTAATTTGAGTTATACTTTTGTTCATTCATTAGGCGTTCATATTTGCATCACATTGTCAAATAGTATGGGAAAACACAATTGTTCACCTGATCAGAGTGCTTACAGATTTGTTATGGTTTGAATATTTACCCGCAAGTAGCTCAACAAGAGCGCCAAAGCAATCTGATCTCACGTCAGTGCTTTTTGAAAATAGAAACGGCGTTACGGTTACTATCAACAGAGAACGATATCGTGATATGAAAATTTTTAGTCGCCATAACTGCACGTTTTGGGATTAATTAACATGAGGTATCAACAAGACACTACCACATGCCTGATTGTCACTCTCGTATTTGATTTAACGAAATCTTTTTGGCGTTGTCCTTAGTGGTGGACATGGATGGGTCTACTTCGAGATTTTCCCTGGATGTTCTACACAGTTCGATCCCCTTGACCCGGTTGTCGTGTATGTTTTCGGTATATTTTGTTTTTCAGAGATATTGATACGGTTTAGGAAGACTTCTATATCAGCAGTCGTAAATCATCAAAATAGATATTGGCATATCCCATAGTACGAGAAAAGATTATTGTTCACCTGATGAGAGTGCTTATAGATTTGTTATGGTTTGAACATTTACCCGCAAGTAGCTCAACAAGAGCGCCAAAGCAATCTGACCTCACGTAAGTGCTTTCTAATTTTTTTGTTTTACGTATAAGAGAATTTAATTTGTTTCCATATTGATAATCATTCCGCCTATCAGTATCGGTGCCATTAAACTGCAATCTTTTCTTCATTCTATCTCGGTTTCTCACTGATTATTCAACACGTCTCCCCACCTTTCATTTCTAACTTTATTTAGGAGAACATCATGATTTACTTTGTCCAACACTCCCCCACCCAAACTCCTCACGAAACAACAGACAGCGAAGTGATCTGTGAGCAGCGTTACCAACCCTACTGTTTTAACAATAGATTTGCTGTTTTCACATTGATGGCCATGTTTTCTGTTTCATTCCTATTTTCTACTGTTTTTTGCGTTCAGTGCCACCTAATACACTACTATGCAAATTTTTTTGATAACCACTACGCAATAAAATGCCACGACAAACTGTAATGAACACCTCTTTCCAACGTCCTAGTAGAAGAAAAATTGAAAATTAAAAAAAATATTGTTTATTTCAGAGTTTCTCTGACGGGAGAAATCTTCAGGGTTCGGCTCGTCGCTAGAAAGGACGAGTCTTCAGTTCTGTAAGATTAGGGAACTCAATAAAATTCTTGAATAACAAAAACTAATTTATTCGAAGCACACAAAAAACAAAATGACAATTTTAGCAAGCACAAAAAAATAATTAAAACAATCTCTGACAAAATATTTTTGGAAGTTTCGGACTATGGACTTTTGACTGTTTATAAATTTTATAACTGACCTTTTTCTTGGACTTCTAACACGGAACTTCACTAGCGAAATTTCGAGCTCACTCAATTACAACAAAATTACTATTTCTCTAGAATTTAAAAGACTGATTTCTTCTATACTTTTAAGTGTTTTTCTGGTTACGGATCACGTTGAACTGACTTTCCATTCCCTAATTTTTTCCTGATATCCCTTTGTCCGTGGGCGTTATCGAACATAATCCGGAATTCCCTAATTTCTCTTAATTGGTGCCCTTCTTTTCGATAGTTCAAAATTAACCCCAACTACTTGAAATCTAAGTTTCATTGGCTTTAGTAAATTTAATCTCTCGATACAAACCTCTGATTGGTCTACTGATTTGATTTTAATTTTTACTAAAGATCCACCTTTTTCCCATCGTAAATTAATCTATGATCGTGAGGGCCACGTAAATGTATCATATGTCGAACTCCCCTAGCTAATTCTCAAATTTCATTACGTCGTACATCCATCAAGATTTCCATGTAGCGCGGATCAATAAATTTTGTTTTAAATCTTAGGTTTTATGATTATTGGTGTGATATTTTTGAGAGGTTTATTACTGTCTGGAATGTCTGGGAATTTCGATTAGATATGGTCTTTTGCTTATCAAGACCCAATATCCAGCCAGCATCGCTAGACATATCATATTACAAAACCAGTACTTAATAAAACGCATTGACACTAGATGGCAGAATATATATGAATATATGTATAATATTAAAGATGAGGCAATTGAAAATGAAACTGAAAAATAATTTTACTTTGATTTTTGTTTTATGTTGCTGTGATTATAAATATATCAATTGATGTGAGTTCTAGTAACTAAGAAAGTTGTTTATTATTCAATTATATGAGCAAAATTATGAAATCTGCCTTTTTTACTTTACCTACCGCTTTCTACTGTTTTTTTTTAGGCGAGTTGTGGTTTTTTAGTTTTTTGAGGTTGGCAACACTGTCTGTGAGTGAGGTATGGAAAACTCCCGAACTAAAAGTGTATCTTTGTCTCATCTCACCACTAATCCTCACGAAAATATTATCTAATCCACTAGATTAATGTAAGGATCGCCTAGTTTCTTTATTAATATATGATACAAATCCATATTGGCTCAAAGTGCAATGATTCAAAATTGATTGATTTGTATTCTCTTTCAAATTTATGTTTATATCACCAACTATTACCTCCGTGTCACATTTTATCAAATTCGATAAATAACTCGACAGATCAGCTATGAATGTAGTTACCTGTGTTGCTGGTGGCCTATAAGTAGCGGTTATGCCAAAGGTTTCATGGTCCTTAGCTAACGTTAGTCTCAATAAGTTAACTTCAGTTAGTTCAATCATTTCATGTTCAACGTGGAATCTATTTTTGGCGCTCTTGTTCACCCGAACAGAGTGCCTATCATTTTGCCCAAATGTCTGTAATTTTGGAATATCGAGCCGAAAATGGTCTCAATCGATTGGGTTCGACTCCCTGATGAAGAATTCGTGGCGAAAGTTGAGTCTGTCCAGCCGTATCCTCTCTAGCATCCAAAAGGAATCAGCTAGAGTTTTCATATTTTCAGAATAGTTTAATTGTCCAAATATCTCGGTCAAGTTCGTTATTGGGCCAAATCCGTCGGATGGTTCAGTAGTTATGAGCATCTGAAATTTTGTTTCCTCAATAACTACTTGAATATCCATCCGATCAAGTTGATACTTGAAATATTGTTGAGGGAGGCTGCAACAAAACGGCTCGCAAAATTTCGCAGGAATCGTCACGCTAGAAAATTTTTAAAAAATTCCCAAAAAAATTTTTAATCCTGACTATCCCATAAGATATTTTTCGGATTGCAATAAAAATTTGTGAATATATTGAGGTGATCGATATCTTACTTATCCTCAAATTTCATTGTCGTAGCTCTTTTCCATCTAAAAATATGATCATTTTTTTAATTTACTCAAGAGAAAACAGAAATGATATACGTCCCGATGATTTTCTTTGAACGATATTCGATTGACATATGCCGGGCTCATTAATCAGTTGGCGTAATATTAATCAAAAATTTTTCATAACGGGAAAGCATAGAGATAGAATTCAATCTCGATGGCTGAAACAATATACGTTGTCAAAATTCAGAAAAGCACTGACGTAAGTTTTTAGGAAAAGGGAATTATAGCTTCGAACAAAACTTGGGAAAATTATGAGTAGTGATTTTTAATTTGAGATATAGGTTTGTTCATTCATTAGGCGTTCATATTTGCATCACATTATCCCATAGTACGGGAAAAGACTATTATACACGTGATCAGAGTGCTTATAGATTTGTTATGGTTTGAATATTTATTCGCAAGTAGCTCAACAAGAGCGCCAAAGCAATCTGACCTCACGTCAGTGCTTTCTGAAATTTTTTTACATATAACACTAACCCATTATTCTGATTGTATCTAGATTCATTATAATAACAATTGTAACCTGCAACATCGAATTGAATCAGATTACTAATGCCCCAACACTCACAAAGAACTATTATATCCATATTTTCGAATTCTAATGATTGTAAGCATATTGAAAGGTTATCAAAATTTTTTTGAATACTCCTAATGTTGAAATGTATTAAATTCAGTACTCTCTCCTTCCCGAATTCCCCCCTAGCATTATCACAATCAACAAACACATCTGTGTCTATCTCGACAAAATCTCCCTCTGAATCATACATGAATCACCCTGTATATCTAAACTATAAATCCCATAGTTATCTACTCAATATAATGAAAGCTAATTACCTTTATTTCTCATGATCATCCGAATGAAAACAAGATATATCGTTTTTATTAAAGTTGGGACCGACATAAAACAAAATAGTTTCTTATATTCTCTTAATCAGTTGATATCAGTTATGTTCCAACAAATATATCTGTTAGATGAATTACACGAGGGATCAAAAACTATATTCTAATCAGCATTCCATATAAATCACTTTCTGGACCTCCAGAGACTGAGCATCTGTTCCAAATGCCCAGCAGTCGTGGTATAGATCGTTCTAGAAGAACGGAAGGTAAGCCACGAAAGTTTCAATGTCCATAATTCGTGAAAATTTAATGCAGCAGATCCAACATGGAAGGGAAACCTGAGCCTCTTATATTTATGTTCCGTACGTGGAATATCTAGGGAGTACGGTCAGAAGCATCATACAAGTGATTTATTTTATAAGTGGATGCACCTAAATCGGGTATTAACGGATTTCCAGGAGGCAATAGACGATTTGATGTAGGTACGATTCGTTGGAGTATTTACAGAAATTACAAACGTGGCTTATGTAGTTCAATGCAAATAAAGAGATTTTCCTAGCGGAGAAAAAATTTGAGTGTTTTGGAATTGACGAGAAATAGAGGAACTGAATAGATGGTACGAGGGGACTTTTTTGAGCTCTCGGAATAGGGGGCAAGAAATGGATACATAATAAAAAATTATTTTGTTTAAAATTTCTTGGGTGTATAGCACTTATTTTACTAATAATGGTATTTGTTAAATTATTATTTTATTTATTTTATTTTTCCAACATATGTTTCGGCGTATCTACGCCTTTTTGGAGGAATATAATACAGTCGACAATTTCCTGTAAATTACACAATAATAAATACACAAATATATCAACAAACAACACAAAGCTTTTACGTACTTCTTGTATGATGCGCTGTCACGATTTTGTTTTTCCAACTTCTTATTCCAATTTAATGCTGCGACACCTGTACGAATTAACCAACAAGTGATAATCCCAAATCTGGGTTTGAATTGGTTCTTTTTAATCTAGATGGAGTTGGTAGTAGAAGATTGAAAATTTGTATTTCCTTATTTATGTTATTAGATTGAAATAAATTTGGGCCAAGTTTTGGATGTCCGTTTTATCGTTCATAGCTTCTTTTTCTTTTTTTTTATGTGGATCATTTCTAGTATGTTTCTAGTTTAGTTGTTTCTTTCTTTTTCCAGGATAGAAAAGTTCTCATAATCCATTTTATGTTTTTCTGTTTGTTCATGCTTTTTTAGTGCGGTTATATTTTTGCAAAATTTGTGCCCATTTATTCTTTCCTTTATATATTGTGTTGTCTGTCCTTTATATACTTTTGGACAATCTATACAATTTATTCGGTAGACACAATTCGAGATTTTATTATCTTGAATTTTTTATTTTAATTCAGTGTTTATGAATTTCAAATTATTTGTGTTTTTATGTGCTACGTTTATTCCATAATGCTTTTTTGATGCATTTAGTGCTTTTGATAAGCCCTGTATATATGGTAAGGATACATATTTTTGGGTTTCGATATCGGTTCTTCTAGTTTTTCGTTGTTCTGTGTTATAAAGGCTAAAGATTTTGTCTTTGAAGATCCTGTCTATTAGTTTTAGATGATAGTTATTAATGGCTAGTATTTCTTTTGCTTTTTTTATTGTTTGTGTCCTGAACTCTGGACTAGTGAGTTTAAGAGCTCTATCAGCAATTCCTGACACGACACTTTTTTTATGAACCATTGGAACTGCGGCTTCAAAGTTCAAATATCGTCCACTCCAGGTTGGCTTTGTGTACCGAATTGTCTTTACTTTTGTGTTTGTTCGTATGAGTGTCAGATCTAAGAAATTGATTTTTTTTTGTTTTTCTAACTCACAGCTGAATTTCAAATTAGGATGGTAGCTATTGAATTCATTTATAATATCCTCTATTTCATTTTCAGGTGCTGCTGTATGACAGTCATCAACAAAACGTTTGAATGGTATTCTGTACTTTAATTTCTTTAACTGTTTCTTCTAGATCCTCCATTACTATTTGAGCTATTACTGCAGAAATTGGAACCCCCATGCCACATCCATTAATTTGACAATAAAATTCATTTCTGAATTGGAAATATGAACTAGAAAAACATAGATCGATCGCTTCCAGAAATTCATCTCGTGGTAGGTCAGTATATTCCTTCATTTCGCTCCATTTTTCAATAATAATGTCCTTTGCTATGTCTAACGGTAAATTTGTGTACAGACTGATGACATCCAGTGAGAATAGCTTTTCATCTGCTTTTAGTGATATTTCACCTATAAAAGCCTTAAAATTCCATGAATCTTTCACGTAATATTTATTTTTTCCAAGTATTGGTGTTAAACAATTTGCGATGTACTTTGATAACTTATAAATTGGACTTTGCACACAGCTGATGATTGGTCTTAATGGTATATCCTGCTTATGTAATTTTGGAAGTCCGTAAATTTGGGGTGGGTTTGCATTATGAATTTTCAAGTCATTACATAGGTAGTACTTTAGGTAGTAAAAGTTTACTTTCCCATGATTTTATTAGATCATTATTTTTATTCTGAATTATGTTTGTTGGGTCTTGTTTGAGTTTTTTGTAAGTAGTTTCATCATTAAGGAGATCATAAATTTTTGTATTATAGTCATCTGTGTTCATCACTACCGTTTTATTTGATTTATCTGGCTTAAGGACTGTTATTTGAGGGTTCTGTCTAAGGAATGAGTTCGTTGAAAATTTCTTTATTTCTTTTTATCTTGTTCTTCTAATGATGTAGTTATCCAATTCTCGGTATTGTTCTCTAGAATTTGACTTGTCGTATCAATTATGTTCTGTTCTAATTTCCTGATATTATTTGAAGTGACAGCAATTAGTAGGCTTATTCTTTTTAATCGGGATGATTTGAATATTTCGTTGAATTTACGTTCAGTTTGTTGGTCGGCTATTTCAATATGTTTGACGTCTAGGTTAAGAAAAGTTGGAATGAGGTCTGAGTTTTTGCACTGTAATAAAAAGATTCGTCGGTTCTTCTGTTTGGCTAATTAAGTTTTCAATTTTCCCAGCTTCTTGATATCTCTAGATGTTGTGTGATTGTCGCCAGTATTGATGATAAAAAATTATTTTTCCTTTTCAATTTATTCACCTGGAACCCTTGTACAATTTTCAGATCTTTCAATTAACATATTTATCACTTTGAAAAAAATGTTTGATCATTGTCTGGAAAATACGCAGAATCTGCATCTTTCACTTGAAAATTTCTTTTTTCATGCTCGTTTGGGAATAATAATAAGTTTGATGATCCTTTTTGACATGTGTATACATGTACAGGACAAGTCAAATAACAGAACGAACTAGGTTCTAGTACCATCATTTAGGTATTCATTTACACTGTGTTAGCACTTTTTCAACAACAAGATTCTAACATTTTTGTGAAACTCGATATAATTTAAATTTCTTATACTATATGGCAATTGATTGAGCTTTAAGGACTGGTACATAGGAGACATTCCGAACCTAGCTGTCCTATGCTTAGTTAATAGTAATCCATCACTTCTGGTTTTATAGTTATGAAAGCTGGATAGTTTTATCATACTCTGTTCATTTTTTTTCACGTACAAAAGTCTTTTCAATATGAAAATGGAAGACGAAGTGAGGATACCACTTTCAGCAAACAAAGGATTGGCGAGGAGGTATGTTGTATATCATACGCGGGCTGATAGAGGTCAAGTGATCAATTTTAAGATTAGCAGGAATCGAAAATTCGCAAAGGAGACAGGATTGGATTTGGGATAAACTCGGAGTTGAAAAACAATGGGAAGAATGGTGGTTGCTTCGTCGAAGGAAATCTAAGTTTTGTTTTTTTTTGTGTATATCGCGTACAGATATTTTCAAATGTCTCTCCGACCTATTGTCTATTCTGGAATTATTGGTAGTTTAATATAAAGGATTGTATTTATGATTTGTTATATTCAGATGCTATTATAATAATATGATGTATAGTAAGGTCTAGCGTCTAAACCAATCAACCGATTTGCATCAATTTTTTTTTAATTAACGGTAGGCATCTAAACTGATGAAAAATAATAACAAGTGCCAGACATATATAGTTTCTCTAAAAAACACAAAGAACTTAAAAATTAAGGGTGTTTGGCATGTTTTCGCTGTAGATGGCGCCACCGCTCAACAAATTTTTACAAATATGGGCTTTAATTTCTTCTTCCTGCACTCCAAGTCACCATAACCAATCAATAAATACATTAAATACAGGGTGGCCATTTGAAAACGAAACAGACGAGATTACAGACGAAATAAATTTTTTCGATAGAATTGCTCGGACAGGTCGATTTCTGTTACGAGGGGGACAACTTAAGATGTAGATAATGGACGCATAGCGCTTCAACCCTTGCTGCTACAACCCCATCCCCAATTTTTGAATAGGGAAGATGGGGTGAGTGATACCTCATTTGAAAGGTATTTTATATTGAATTCAGCACAGTAATTGTTTTTTCAAGTTGCCGACATCGAATCTGGAAATAAAAAGACAAAAACAGAAAAAAGAACTGAATAACAAAAATACAAAATTTGAAAGAGATAAAGAAAACACCCTCAAATTCGCTTTTTTGTATTAACTTGATATTGTGAATCAAGGATTTTTCAATATAACAAGCTAAACCGTAAATTTTACTAAGGAGATAAGCAATGAATACATAACCCTTTATGGTTCCTCTTTCACGAAGATTTTTTTCAGTATCCGTATGTCTCTTGAAGGAGAATAATCTCAGTACTCTGATAGTTTAGAAATATAATCACTCTTGTCCTTAGAATTACCCTTTATATTCAAATCTAATACAGAAAATTTGTCGCCAATCTGCAAGAAGGATTCTTCGAATCGGGTCTTGCGTGATGATTTTTCAGATGTTCTGATGTTTGAAGTCTGCTATGGAACCCATTCAAAGGGAAATCATCATTCATAGTTGGGGAAGGTTGTGATATAACACTTATTTCATTGAAAAAATAACAGAGGAAAAATTATCGACTGACATTTATTATGATTCATGTCATTTATATATATGTTCACTAGTAGTGAGAAACCCACAAAAAATGGAATAAATTTATTGATGCCAAAATATGCATGACCGTTATCAAAAACCTTCTACAGGAGATCATTCAACTGATATTGTCGTTTGAATATTACAGATGAAATTGCAATTTCTTTATGAAATTTCAATACCCTATAATTTGGAAATTTGGCAAAATGTTATGGGAAGAGAATGTTTCTTTTGACGTCAAGAATTTATGACTAAAACTAACGCAGTGGTCAAAGACTCACCCTGTATACTGGTTCTTACCTTCTTCTGAATTTTTTCGATGAAAGAAATATACAATGAATATCCACTGATTCTTCTCAATCAACAACATCAATTTTGTTCACACAGAATAAACAATTGGACTTCTTCAAACCCTTTGCTTAAAATAACGTTGTTGATGAATAATAATAATAATAGTAATACATTCTGCTTATGTTGCCTTAGCATGACGCGTAGGTCATAATTTAACGAGTAATGAAATCCAGCATTCTCTTGTGAACATACAATACAGCAAGGGAAACAATGTTATATACTATACGAAGGAACATTCGTGGGTAGTTCCTCAAAGGAGCAGAAAGGAATAAAAGATGATACGTGCCGATACGTGTTTCTGCTCTTTGGTTTCATCAGGGCAAGGAAGTCTTGAAATTAAGCGTCTGCTCGGGCGCAATTGATATTTGTTACTAACATCCCTTACAGTATAAATGAATATTATGGAATTGATATGTTTGTTCGCAAAAAATAGACCTCTCAAAACCTTTGATTGGCAGCCAGTCAATATAATCACGTTGATCTATGAACACGTTTCCATGAACTAAATCTAATTACATCACACATGAACTAGTGATAAATCCAGAATAGTTCCCCTAATGATATCCATCTCTCCTCAAATCCAACAAAACCACGTCTGCAACTTGAGCACCCCAAAGTGAATTCATCAAACTGACAGAACTCGATCAATGGTAAATTTAAATTATGTCAACTATACCTGACGGATAATCTACAACCAATCAGGCCCCAGCGTATATTATACGTACGAAATTTCAGGTTTGTAGGTATCACGGAAATTCTGCTTTCATCAATCTCGACTTGGGCGAAGCAGAACTGATTTTATCATCGCAAAGGCCAAGGGAGCATCAGGGTTGTGCTATCAAAATACCCGAGGCTTATTGACTTTTTATGAATTCTAATCGAATTAGGTTATTGCCTCTGTTCTTTTTTTCCTTCGTCATTCCGGAAGTATCGGAAGATGCAAATTCATCCGATTTTTTTCATAAGCTGGGTATAGTGGAGTAAATTTAATCTGGAATTTCAACTAATAAGTACATCCAAGCTCAATTTGTAGGTTGTGAAATATGTTTAATTGAATCATAATGTACTCAACCATGATACACTTCTTGAATAAAATGAAAATTCAGAAAAGCAATGACGTGATGTCAGGAGCTTTTGCGCGCTTGTTCTAGAAGTGTCTTCTCATACTGTTAGAATATCTTTCCTTCAAAAATATCAATTCCTAATTATAAATATCTTGAAATAAAAATAACCAAAGTAGTAATATTCCTTCAGTTTCATTTCAGCAACAAACCACATAAAACTGTACACGTTCACTATATAATCACTTGAATCGCTTACAGGCACATGGCAACGAAATCAAAAAAATTTATACAGGGTGAGTCTTTTACCACTGCGTTAATATTAACCATAGGTACTTAGGATCAAAAGAAACACTTTTATTCATACCGTTTTTCCATATTCAGCTGCGTTGAAAAGTTACAAGCATTTTAAGTTTTCACATTGGGCAAATACCCCTCTGTAGTGCAGTTTGTTTGAATGAAAATTATTTTCCACAGCTTCCACTGTTGAATCTGAATTGTTTGAAAACATTATTTTTCCTCTAAGAAATGATTCACTCGCTCATGTTTCATCTGATGATTATATCGATTTAATTCCGTTCAACTTCAAATATCTCAATAATGGCGCAATTTAGGAAAAAATATGATGAATAATTTCATCTGCAAAAGAGACTTATGATTATAGGAAGTACAAGATATGGACCTTTAGTTCAAGTGATATTTGTTTTTTATGCAATTTAACCCATCAGTAATAGTGAGAAACCCACAAGAAATGGAATAAATCTATTGATGCCAAAATATGTGTAATATGATATATCTAGCGATGCTGGATAATGGGTCTTGATAAGCAAAAGACCATATCTAATCGAAATTCCCAGACAATCCAGACAGTAATATACTTCTCAAAAATATCACACCAATAATCATAAAACCTAAGATTTAAAATATAATTTATTGATCCAATACATGGAAATCTTGATGGATGTACGACGTAATGAAATTTGAGAATTAGCTAGGGGAGTTCGACATATGATATAAGTATTTATTACCTAAGGGCTTATGGTTTCGAACTTAACGATGGGGAAAAGGTGGATCTTCAGTAAAAATTAAAAGTAAATCAGTAGACCAATCAGAGGTTTGTATCGAGAGACTCAATTGACTAAAGCCAATGAAACTTAGATTTCGAAGTAGTTGGGGTATATTTCGAACTATCGAAAGAAGGGCACCAATTAAGAGAAATTAGGGAATTCCGGATTATGTTCGATAACGCCCCCGGACAAAGGGATATTTTTGGAGAAAGGTTTTCATTACATATGCATAACTGTTACCAAAAGCCTTCTAAAAGAGATCATTTCAATTGATATTTTCGTTTGAATATAACAGGTGTTAACGCGATTTTTATCAAATTCCAACACCCTTTATCTTTTGAACGGGGCCAAATTTGGAAAAATGTTATAGCAAGAAAATATTTCTTTTGACTTCAAGAATTTTCATCAACAGTTGCGAACTTCAACTCACTCTTCGTAACTAGTTACGAAAAATGAAACGTTCGAAAGTTGATGTGTTTTGTAAAGAGTTGCTCTCTTCGTCAGAATTAAAAAATTCGTTCAATGATCATATCACTACCAAAGTAAGCGTGCAAAGACTCCAAACAGGAATTCAGTGTTTTTCTTCATTTTTCAATGTTATAATAATAATAATAATATTTATTTAGCAACTTGCTATTTTACAAAATTAGAATTCTGTGATATTACAAGTGAAAAAATAAAAACGAAAGCATATCATAAGTTGGTACATGAGTTATAAATGAAAATATTCTCTCCTTAATCCAGATTTAAACTGTTTTACACTATTTGAATATTCTATTTGTGGTGGAAGGATATTGTACCATCTTACCCCATCACACCAAATGATTTGTTCAAGTTGGTGGTATAGAAAACGTCAATAAACAAATGATCTCCTGCCTCAAATTATAATTTACCATATCTCCCCTTCTAGTTAGGAAATCTGTAAAATATTTCGGTCCCTGACCGTTCAAAATCTTGAAAATTAAGTCTAAATTTTGGTACCTTTGTCATTCGACTGACATTACAAAAATTTCAATTCTCTCAACTTCTCATTAATTCTAGAATATTTGCTACAGCCCAACAGAATTCTCATAGCCTTATTCTGCAATATTTGAAGTTTATTTATGTCCTCATCATTACAGAAGTTCAACAAGGACATGCAATTTGTGAACTGGGGATGAATTATTGTATTGTATACGATTTTTCTAGACCGATAGGACAGTTTTTAGATATATATTTAAAGTATCCTTTTTACTGCTTCTTTCATATATACCCTACGTGTTATTGTAATTTCAATTGAGAGTCCAAATGAATTCCCAGGTAACTAATAACATTTACTTGCTCAATCGGTTTTGAATTTATTTCAACTTTCAAATCAGCTCGTTTGAAGAGATTAATCTATATTTAGTTCCAAATATTATACTTTCAGTTTTACCAAATTCAGCTCAAGTCTTTTTGAAATTCATTCATTTCAAATACATAATTCATCATTCTTAATTCGGATTATTTCCACTATATTGTCGCCAGGTATTGATATTACTATGTCATCCGCATATGAACTTATGAAACATTTTTTATGTATTTACAAATATCATTAATATATAGAATGAACAATAAAGGACCAAGCACACTACTCTGTGGCACACCAAAATCCACCTTCCTCTTATCTGACACTTTGTTTTCTATTCTTGTAACCTGGCAGTCTTTGCCTGTCAATGGTTTCAAAAGCTCTTTCAAGTCAACAAAAACACACAGAACTACTTTTCCTTCATCCATTCTGCTTTTCCACTTTGAAAATACAAATTGACACGCAGTTTCATACGAGTGCTTTGTGCAGAAACCCAGACTGCCAACATAAAATATGTCATCCTCCTCCAAGAATACATTTAGTTGTTCATGTACTACTATTTCCAAAATTTTACTTACAATTTGCAGCAAATTAATTGGTCTCAATGTTTGCTCAAGTATTTCATTTCATCCACTCAAATGTATTGTATGTCTTTCATTTTCCATGACCGTAGAGTATAAATTGTGAAGAGTATTTACAAACTTCCAAACAGGCGACATCGATTGATAAATCTAGGATATTTGGAGCTCAACGCGTCGTCCAGTTTGTACTAGGTACCGTAATTCTTCCTTCTTAATTGATACGTCAATATGGCTTAACGTCGTATTTTCTGAACTGTTGGCCATCATGAAATGAATCAAGCATTTACTGCGTATTAATTCTCACCGTTGAATTATTGCCTCTATAAACCGAAAATTTAAATTAATAGTTGTTTCGGAGCCAGAAAAAGGTTATGGATTTGCCAATATATCAAAACAGGGACTGATCGATTTCCCATCAACGGCCGCCTGAACAGCATGCAGCGTTCTTTGAATTTAAATGTTCTGATTTGAAGAGGTCTCAGGCAAAATACTGTAACGTTTTTCCAGACGATATCATCAAAATAACAAGTTATTTAAATAAATAATTTGTTTACCCAACTAAAACTAATAATTTATGTACAGACAATTTATATTCACATATCAGCAATTTTATTTAAAACAATTCTACCCTCGTCTATCCCGACAGCTGCATTGTATCCGCTTATTGTTAAATCCCTTTCGAGATCATTCGAGAGAAGGAATGTTCGAGTAAATCATTTAATTTCCTATTAATAACATGCGATACTGAATTCATAAGTTTGACCGATGTCAATGAATTGAACTTGAATTTTTGTGTACCAATCTAATATTACTCTGTTCTGTTGAATTCTTATCAACTTCGTGTCAAGAAATGGTACTGCTTTATTGCAATCTTCCTTTTCAGTTGTGAATTTAATATATTTTTCAGTATCATATGAATTGAATGAAGTAAGAAGTTCCTCTATTTTGTCTATCGGAACACTGCAAATGATGTCATCAACAAATTTCTGATTGATGTTTATAAAGAATTGATGTATAATTGGTAAACAGAGATTGTTGGTCTTTCAATAATTATACCATTTATTGCAAATGTTTAGCTTTCGCATTATTTCAACTGCTTCTTCAGAACATCTAAAAAAAGTACATACGTAAAGAATTTGTAAGTTATATAAATTAAAGTTAAGGTTTGTTACAAAGACATGAATGTAAAATGGAATAAATAACTTACACAATGTTGGGCTTTTTGCGAAATTTGACAACCTATTTTCAAACCTTATTCAAATATCTTCCAAGTTACAACTTAATCCGATGGATATTCTAGGAGTTAAGGAGAAAACCAAAGCTTAAATGCTCCTAACTCTTGAACCATTGGACGGATTGGGCTCATTAATGAAATGGACCGAGATATTTGGACAGTTAAACTATTATGAAATTTGAAATTACTAGCTTATCTCTTTCGGATAGTTCGAGAAAACCATATAAATCCCGATTATTAAAATAAGGTGCTTTTCATCCAGTCATTTTATGTGATAATTATTGTCTGTTTTACGTGATGGTCATCATATGGACGGTGACATAATGCCTAGTTCAATTTATTGCTTCTTCAATCCCTGTGTCGGCGTGCGCAATCCAGGTCCGTATTCAGTATCGTTACATTATCACCCTGTTCGATAGTATGAGACATTCTTCAGAACAATCGTGCAAAAGCTCCAGAACTCACGTAAGTGCATTTATTCATTTTTTCAAAATTTAATCTGAAAAGAATGCTGAATAATTGGAAAATCCCAATAAAATCTTGCCTGAGGAAAGCAAAAATTTACAATCATAATTTCAACTTACCCCAGTAAACAGGAAATATCCTATCATTTCCTGTGTACTCCATGTTGCCGCTAACTTCTCGTTTCGAGCTAGAATCCAGGAAATTAGTTTCTTCTAATTAACATTAATTCGCTAGGATTTGGAACACGGAATGACAAACCTGTTTGTCTTTCCAAGGCAATCTTGAATCAGGCATTACGCATCCATGATGCTGCGTCTTTCGCCGAAGTGGAAAAAAAATAGAGAAAATTGCATTTTTCATATTCTTTAATCATAAGGTCGTTATGACGAAGTTGTTTTCACTGAGTCATCAATTATGATAATAACAACGCGAATTCTTCAGTTGTTTCAAGATTGTTCATTCTCAACGGCACGACCCAGCAACTACCATTACCATTACGACCTTCGTCAATAAGTTTATATCTTTAGGGGCTTCAAGCATGAACTTTTTTATATCCACCCGGTCATCACATTAAATTTTTTGGATCTATAACCATCGTTTTTGACACTCTTGTTCACCTGAACAGAGGTCTTATAGATTTGCCCAAATGTCTATATTTTTCGAATATTTGTGTAAAAATTTAGAAAGCACTGACGTGAGGTCAGATTGCTTTGGCTCTCTTGTTGACCTACTTGCGAGCAAATATTCAAACCTTAACAAATCTATAAGCTCTCTGATCGGGTGAAAAATAGTCTTTTTCACTACTATGGGACAATGTGATGTAAATATGAAAGACTAGTGAATAAACAAACCTTTATCTCAATTTGAAAATAACTACTCATAATTTTCACCAAATTTTGTTCTATGTTTCTCCTAAAAACTTACGTCATTGCTTTTCTGAGTTTTGACAACGCAATCAAATTCTTTCTCTATGATAAAAATTTTTTTTATTTATATTACGTCTGTGCTTTTCTTAATTTAGACAACGTCATCGACATCGAATTCTACCTCTATGAATTCTATGAAAATTTTGATTGATATTACGCCAACTGACACGCAAGTCCGCAAGTAGTCAAACGAATATCGATCTGTAATGGCAAATCTTTCAATGACAAAGCTCGGACTTCATGACATTTCTATTTTTCTCTTGAGTAAATGAAAAAAATGATCATATCTTCAGAAGACTGAGAGCTACGACAATGAAATTTGAGGATGAGTAAGATATCGGCAACCTCAATATATATACGGATTTTCATTTAAATCTAAATGAAGTCTCAGAAGACATTGAGTATTGAAATTTTTTTTTTTTTTTCTAGCGTGACGATTTCTGCGAAATTTTGCAAGCCGTTTCGTTTCAGCCTCCCTCAATAACGTTCCAAGTATCAACTTGATCGGATGGATATTCTAGTAGTTATAGAGGAAACAAAATTCCAGATGCTCATTACTACTGAACCATCCAACGGATTTGGCCCAATAACGAACTTGACCGAGATATTTGGACAATTAACCTATTCTGAAAATATGAAAACTCTAGCTGATTCCTTTTGGATGCTAGAGAGGATACGGCCGGCCGAACAGACTCAACTTTCGCCACGAATTCTTCATCAGGGAGTCGAACCCAATCGATTGAGACCATTTTCGGCTCGATATTCGAAAATTACAGACATTCGGGCAAAATGATAGGCACTCTGAACAAGAGCGCCAAAAATGGTATCAATTGTTTCGTAGTGACTCGCTGATTATGAATCCGTGGCCAAAATTGGTTCGTTCCGTCCATCCGTGGGCAAGATTACGTCCGAACTGAATGATTCGGGAGTTATGATTACCTGAAAATTGGTATCTTCTGTAACTCCCGAAATATCCATCGGATCAAGTTGTAACTTGAAACATCCTTGGACTGAAATAAATCAAATAGGATTGCAGAATTTCGCAAAAATCGACACGCTAGAAAATTTACAACAAATTGCATAAGAAAAATTTTTCGATACTTGAGACACCCAAACAAATGTATGGATGTTATTGATATCTCATTTATTCTCAAATTTCAGTGTAGTAGCTTTTTTTCATCTGAAGAGTAGGTTAGTGTTTTTTTAATTTACTTAAGAGAAAAGAGAAATGACAAAAAGTCCGTTTTTTTAGTGAAACTGTCGGAGAATATATACCCTTGTACAGTGGTGTACCGAAGGATACTAGAGCTAAGAGAGGAGTCTCGATTGCTGTACACAAAAGAAATAGACAGCATATTAAGAGCTGGGAAGAAATAGATGAGCAGATAATGACCATGGAATTCAATAAAAACGGTCATCAAATTGTAATAGTGGGGTTATATGCACCCAGCGATAATGCGAACACTCTAGTGAAAGATAAATTCTATGGAAAACTTACAAATGTACTTACCAACATAGAGGATACTAAAGACTTGGGAAATTCTCAACAAAATTTCCAGGCAGGATTTAAGAAAAATAAAAATTATTCAGATCAGGTTCTCTGCCTTACAACTTTCATAGAATCAGGCTTCAATGATAGGTTGAAAACAGGAGCTTTATCTTCGGCATATGACACCGTGTGGAAAGATAGATTAATTTTCGAACTCTATAACCATCTGAAGTGTGGGAACGATTATTAGAAAATATGTTATCTGATAGAAGGTTTCGTGTTTTTATTGTCAATAAGAGTAGCAACTTCAAAACATTGAACTTAGTGATTTGCACACTACATCATTTCAAAAATTTATTTATTCTGACGACGTTCCTATTGCTTACCAACATTCGGATTTCCATACTCTGGAAAACATACTGTCATCTGATTTGGAAATTTTAAAGAATTATTTTATTGAGTGGCGATTATCTCTAAATCTCAACAAAATAGAGGTATCTTGTTTCCATCTGAATAATCATGAAAAATATAGGAAATTAGCTGTAACTTCAAATGATTCTCCTATCATAGATAAGAATTGAAATCGATCAAATGTTTCGGCAAGAATAAAAATTTTTGCATCGTGCTCCGCGCAATCTTTCGAGCGCGCTCGAGGATTTCAAGGTCAAAGTTTGCTATCTCGGTTTGCTGTTTTCACACCAGTGTTTCAACCAAGAATAGGAATGCCTGATGAGAAAAATTGTTGTAGACAAACACAGGTGTCGTATTCTGTTTCATTTTTTGATTAATTAATTGTTATGTGGTTATGATAAAAATGAAAAAATCTCTTTTATTTATCGAAGAAAACGATGTTTTCTAGAATAATTAAAGTTATCATTGATACATTCAAGAAGTGTAGGACTATAATTGTCAATTTTAGATATTTTTGGTTTTTAAAACTTTCAAGAACAGACTTGTTTAATTCAATGATTTAAAAATATGTAGATTTGTCGGAAAACACCACATTTCTTATAAAATTACTAGTATCATCACGGTTGCAAATATTCATCTTCGTTTCACAAAATTGTAAACGTCTGTCGAAATGGTCTTCGGTCAGTTCTTGAACGAGGTGAATTATGTATGGGTGATATTTTCCTTGCTTAATATTCTTCCTACTGAACGACGGCTAATTCCATCCATATTGGCGAGGTCGGTAGTAGATAAGTGACATTTTGAGCTACACCTTCATTAATTGCACTTATTAACGTCCACTTTTTGGTACATTGCTAACTGTCCCTCCAGTATCGTACCTTCGCAAAGTTTTCCTCACTACTGAACGGGATATTTGTTCATTAGGATGAACAATGTTAAAAAGGTCACGAACTTCTTCATGCGTACTTTTTTTCTCCCCATACCCCATCATCTGTCACTTAATTCGGCCATTTTGCGATCATATTAAAATAATATATAACATTTTACTTTCAAATTCAAACACTTAAAACTTATTTGGCAACTATTATCACTTCTACAATGAATTTCATGGACTACTAGATACCAACCATTCCATCGTCTATCAAATACTTATATCGAATTACCAGCTGTTGCCACGATTGCACGTTTACTAGACTAGCAACCTAGAATCACGAAAATACTATGGAAATTAGTAAAAATAAACTACCTAAATGCAGTATCAAAAATGTCGTGATGAATTCCACCTTGCATTTTCTTATATGGATTTTTTCTTTATGATGTTTTCTTTTTCAGTTTTTTTCCCTTTGGACCAACAAAAATAATCGGCATATGGATAAATACTTACTATGCATAAAACACTTTCAAAATAAATTAATCTTATGTTGTGTCAAATCAGCCTCTGGATCACGGAATGAGAGGGGATTGCAACCATTGATTTTTTTCCCTTGTCGCATGATTATTGTAATGCATTGCGGAATAATAGACTAGAAGTAGTATTGAAATAGTATGAAACTGATACCGTACAAAATCAAATGACCTAATCCACAGTGGAAATTTAAAAAAAATATCTGACTTTGTGGCGCAATTTTTTTTTTTACGTTACTGCGCGCGTTTTTATGTTTATTCATGGATCTATCAATGATAAAAATGCAGCAAAAAATAAATGACAAAACGTACTCACTCTACCTGTACTTTTGAATTCCCACCAGTACTCAGAACAGCTTACAAGTGACGACATAGTGCTGAATCTTATTATTTTATTATCTTAAATCGTTCTGGATAGGTCACCTGATGATTCAAATAACCCGTCATTTTTTCAACACGGGCCCATAGTCTAAAAGCAAAAGCTTCAATATATATATATATAAATTCTTTTGAACTTTAGTCTGACAATATTATTATTATTAATTATTAGCTTCAATTATTAATATTAATAAGTTTATCTACCTAATAAACTGATTACATTGATGAGGTTCATAAAAATATTATATCCTGTATGCAATATTAAATTATTAATCATTCAAATATTGCCCTGTGAGAGTAACAATCAACTATCCAGGTACAGAGAAAAATAAAATCAAACAAATCTTGAATGGTTGAGAGTCCTCACTTGATGGAAATCCATTTTCATTTAGTTTGAATATGATTAAATAAAAACTTATTTATTTAAATTTCCACATTTATTGTGTTTTAACAATATGTAACACTACATTTGCAACAATTGTTTCGCCAAATTCTTGGCTTCTTCAGGCGAGTTCGATGTTAAACTACTCCAGAAATGTTTGAGTCTTCCTTATATATTTCTCAAGATGGAAGAGGGGGACCGGTATTCTAAATGCTTCTGGAATTTTTATGGCATGTTCATCAATGGTGATCTGTTGACATCCGTTTGGTCATTGAGTAAGATATTTTGCTTGTTATATCTGTTAATTTCCATTGTTTCTAGGATATTAAGCCTTCTGCTTTTGTTTTCTATGTGCAGAATTTTATAGTTTGGATCAAACATATGTCCCTCGTCTAAAAGATTATTATATATATATTATCCTGTTTGGACAAACAGGAAGGAACTTCGAGAAGAGGATTAAAGAACATTTGAGTAGTTTACTGAATAAAAACAGAACTCAACTTATGCGACCCATCTTTTAGACGAGGGACATATGTTTGATCCAAACTATAAAATTCTGCACATAGAAAACAAAAGCAGAAGGCTTATTATCCTAGAAACAATGGAAATTAACAGATATAACAAGCAAAATATCTTACTCAATGACCAAACGGATGTCAACAGATCACCATTGATGAACATGCCATAAAAAATCCCAGAAGCATTTAGAATACCGGTCCCCCTCTTCCATCTTGAATAATATATAAGGAAGACTCAAAAAATTTTTGGAGTAGTTTAACATCGAACTCGACTGAAGAAGCCAAGAATTTGGCAGAAACAATTGTTGCAAATGTAGTGTTACATATTGTTAAAACACAATAAATGTGGAAAATTTAATAAATAAGTTTTTATTTAATCATATTCAAACTAAATAAAATCAAACCGATAAGTACCCAAGCAGTGAAACACCCAAAACTTATCACAAGTATCATACATGCTAAATTTCTAAAATAGGTAGATGAATATCTAATCTGTTGAAAGCATTCAATGTCAAGTTTCTCAAAACCAACAAATGTATTATAAATCTTATCCGATATATAATATCTCGCATAATTGTCAACAAGTTCAATTAACAAATCGAATTCCATACTGATGAATAAAATGTTTGTATGAATAATAATTTTTATTCACGTATAAAATTGAATTCATATATACACATATATACTACATTTTATCCCTTTTCAAACTTAGGTTGGATTTATTACATTTCCGATTTGAATACTTGTTCCACTATTCATTTATGTTTCAAGTTTTCTTTTGAATGTTTGTATGTTTTTTATATCTTTTAGATCTTCTGGAGTACAGTTGAGAATTTTGGGTGCAAGAGAGCTATACCATCGCTGTCCAATAGTCTTCATGCATTAAGGTGTTTGGTATGTAAGATCTCTGTTTCTTTTTTAGTAATCATCATATTACACTAGATAGGACTTTGATAGCACATAACTGTCTCAAATCATGAACTTCATGTAGCTCAAATAATTTGTCGCTTGACAAGGTACGTGGATTTCAGTGAATTAGTTTCAAAACCCACTTATGAACAACATCCAATTTCCAATGGTTTCGATATATAAAATAATATTAATAAAATGGTATACTTTGTAAAATTTAATTTAATATATAAATTTTGATCATCATTAATTTGATTATATACAGGGTGATTCCGGAGGAGACCGTCAGATTTTAGGTGAAGTATACAGTAGTCAAAGCAGTTTCGAAACAATGTTTGGTTTATGGTTGGGGACCTTTAATGAGAGTATATAGGGTGATTTGTCCGATTCGACCGATTTTTCTTTTATTCATAACTTTGTTACGGCTTGATGAATCTTGATGAAATTTTCAGTGAAGAACAATATGATTATCTTCTTTCAATAATTCCAACACTTTCTTAAGAATACAGGGTGGGAATTATGATAAGTTCAGATTAAGTTTGCAGGTTGAAAAAACACCCTGTATATTCAGTTTGCAGAGAATTTTCTACTTGCTTCAGATTCTACCATAAGTTTACATTACTGGAGCGTTTTTATTTTTTTTGGCACACGTCCATTTTTCCTAGAAAAATTTTTCAAAGATGAACAATATCGTTTATTCGCTCCAAGGCATTGAGAATATTCTGAACTAGATGGTAAAGCTGTATCGTCCAATAATACAAAGCTCTTCCTGAGTCCTAAAATAAATTTTCCAAATTCGAAATTCATTTTTGATCGCTCATATTCAGATGTGATTGTCACTATGTTTGTAGCACGTAAACTTGAAAAAGGCTTAGTATACGCCGAAACATATGTAGTTAATTAATATAGAAGAAATAGATGAAGTCTAAATTTTTATCCCGTGCTCTAATCCCAAAAAAGATTACTTCTAAATAATATATAATATAGCACAAGAAAAATACATATTTATATATTGACTACTGTATACTTCACCTAAAATCTGACGGTCTCCTCCGGAATCACCTTATATTTTCTAAGGAAAGGTAAACATTCTTTTAGTTGATTGCAAGAGAAGGGAATTTGTATTTTGAACAGAAGGGAAAGAAATCTGGGAGTACTTATTCTAAATTTTAAATACAGTTTTGTTGATTCTTTCATAATCATCCCGACGTTGGTTTCAGTATTAAACTGAAAATTATGAGAATCGGGTTACGAACAAATACGCAAAAGCTCCTGAACCCATGTCATTTTCCAGACTTCAATTCAAATTCTTCAAGACAAATTTTATTGCTTCAACGAATTGAAACCATAATACCACAATTAGCGGTCCCTTTTGCCTACAACAATCCACAATGAAAATAAATAAATTATCAGGACTTTCCGAGAAATCAGCTGATGCTGGACCAGCTCAATTTACATGAATCACTTAATTGCAGCTTTTGGGAGATATTAACTGTGGTTGCGTGCTTTGCACCAGTTCACGATGACCACAACTTCAATCTTTAGACGTTAGTCATGCAAAGTTTGAATTCTTTGTTAACTATCACATAGGCATAATAAAATAAACCGGTACTAGACACATGGGCTCATTTCGTAAGTTAACTTCAAACAGAATGCAGCGACTTGCTTTGACCTTCCTACTTGTCTGCTTCTTGAAAATAGCGACAGTATCTAGTGGAGGCTGCGAAGTGGTACAATTTGCGAACGAAGAAAATCAACCGAGGAAGTGTTGTGCTTTGAACAAAAAAATTGGTTTAAGAGCCATCGAGCAATTCGAACAACAAGGTTATAAGGTGATACAAACTACAAAGATATGTCGTAAAATCGAAGAAGGAGAGGAAGTGGTGTCCACAAGAAGTGGCAGTGCTGATGGAAATAAAAAAAAAAAAATTCCTACGATTGATGTTCATCAAATTATCGATTCTTCCATAAGATGTCCGGACGGGCAAGTTCCTGATTTCAACGGTAACTGTGGACCCCTTCAGATGAAAGTTAGTGAGATCAACGCGCCATATCTTTAATTTATTTCAACGAAAATTAATATTTATTGTAGTATTCTATTAAATGAGATATCAAAATATGGGTTTATGATCGAGTTTCCCATTTTTTCGTTTGATATGAGGGTGAGTTATTAGATATTATTTAGATAATAACAACCATCTCTTATATTTCTTCTGTACAATTCAACAATCCGACCGAAATATTCTGTCGTTTTCAAGGCAAAAATTAGGTCTTTAAAACCAGACAATCTTTGAATTTTTTTTAATTTTCACTTTTAAGTGTCAAACTAACCGAACTCCGAAAACTAGATCAAATTTGTATTTGTCCGTGGTTAAATACTTCTTCAAGTTACTCCGAACAATTGGCCTCCAAATTTCCGGAAACTCAGTTGATGGTGCTTTTGTATGATTAAGAGAGATATTTGTAAATTGCTCCCAATCCCATTAGTGCACCATCAATTGAGATGCCAGGAACTTTTGAATTTCTTGAAGAAGTGTTCCAATCGCAGATAAGTTTGAATTTGATCTAGTTTTCGGAGTTCTGTCAATTTGACACTTACAAAAGAAAATTGAGGAGTTTTCCAATATTGTCAGCTTTTTTGAAAGCTAATTTTTGACTTGGAAGCCACAGAAAATGTCTGGAAAGATAAACAATAAAAGATAATGTTTTTTTCCTAAATAATAAGCCTACAAGACCACAAAAAATGTAAGCAATGTATTAATAACTTAACAGGATAACCCAAGTTCAGGTGTCTATTAGACGTTGTTGGAAAATTGGACATATTTGACATCTGATAATTGAGATTATGAATTTGAAGTTCTCTACCCAGCTAAAATATTTCTGGAGCCCGAGTACTTTCGTTCATACAGGGAGCGAAAATAAATTTGTGAAAAAAAATTTCTGTTTCTGATGTGATTGGATATTCGATGCTGAATTCATTCCTGTTAAAATCATTGTATTTACTCAATTTGTTAGCAAGAACTCAAAAAACCACAGGAAAAAGAGTCATAGTAACTAAAAGGTTCATTTTCCTTATTCTCAACATCCTTTGCGAAAAATGTTCTTATGATGTCGAAGTAGGAGAATATGGAAAGGTCATATAGCTTTTGAATTTCGTAAATATCAGCACAAGGTGCTTCAAATTTTGTGTTGGAAACCGTGATGGCTATATCTTTTGTTTTTCATTCTAAGATGGTGCTGCTCCTATCCTCAATAATTCCGAAGTTTTTCAAGATTTTCTGGAATTACGTAGAGACAAATCAATCTAATCTGTTATATTCTGAGGCCATAGAAGATGAATTATCCCATGAATAATTCACGAGGGACAGGTCCTTTTATGATAGTTTATGTTTACTTTTCGAGTTGACGACAAAAACCATCCCTATTTGAATAATGAGATTTGGGATATAGTTTTTCATTGAAAACTTTCAGCTATATACAATAAAATCCCATATATACAGGGTGTCCCAAGTTAGAGTGACTATTAGACGTTTCAGAAGAACTAATCATATTAGAAATCTGAAAATTAGGATTATAATATTGTTCGAAGTTCTCTACAGAGCTGAAATATTTTCGAAGCCCAAAAACTTCCGGTTATACACGAAGTGAAAATAAATTCGACGAAAAAATTTTTTTTCAAGTTTTCCATTCCTGGTATGATCGAGTATTCAATAGTGAATACTCTGTTAAAACCGTTGTATTTGATCGAATAGTTTTTAAAATATCCAAAAAAAACTGGAAAAAAAGTCAAATATGTTCAGTCAGTAATATGTTCATTATTCTTATTTTAAATATCCTGAGCGTAAATCGTTTTTAAAACATCGAAGAGGAAGGATGTGAAAATATTATGCATCATTTGGATTTCAAAAATATCTTCACAGGGTGTTTCAAATTTTGTGTTGAAAATTGTGATCTTAAATTGGCCATAACTTCTGTTTTTCAAATTGGAACCCTATTTTTTTTATAATTGGGTTGGATTCTGCGGTCAAAAATAATGATAGTTTTCTCACATGATTATGCTCCTAAATTCAATAATTCCTGAATTATTTGAGATTTTCTGCATGTATGGTGTACGTAGAGTCAAATTGATTACATCTAAAAAAATTCAATGAATATTCTTTCGAAACCATGGGAACACTCTGTACCCTTAGAAGATAAATTATCTGTTAATAATTCACAAGTGTCAGGTGTTATTGTTATTCGTTATCTTCATTTCTCGCTTTAACAAAATGAACCGTTATTACAATTACGAAATTCTGGATCTATTTTATATACATGGTGGATGTGACAGAATTATTAGTAGAACCTGCCGGGCCTTCAACGAGAAGTATCCCCATTTACCTTCCATGATGGAGAAGATCTTTAGAAAATATGTTTTAAACTTTCAAAGTTTTGGATTTGTAAGAGCCCCTAAACAATACAAAAGAAGGGTAGTTGATGATGAGGAAAATGAAATCAGTGTTTTGACTTATTTCGAAACGAATGAAAATGCATCTATTCGAAGTGCAGCTCATGAAATCGATTTAGACAGAAATTCAGTGCACCGAATTTTGAAAAAACACAACATGCATGACTACAAATATGCGAAAGTTCATGCATTAGAACCAGGTGACTATATAAACATGAATTGTTCAATAAACCATGAATTTGTCTCTTCGTTCCAACATAATACCAGAAAATCTCGAATAACAATTATAAAAAAATGGTTTTGATTTGAAAAAATGAAGTTATAGCCAATTTTTGATCATGGTTTCCAACACAAAATTCGAAGCACCCTGTGCTGACATTCAAGGAATCCAAATGCTGCATGACCTTTCCATAATATTGTTCTGAGTACCGTTTTAGCTTAGGATGTTAAGAATGAGAAAAATGTCGAGTTAATACAATGATATCAACAGAAATGAATTCTGCGTTAAATACCCAATCACATCAGAAACAGAAAGATAAAAACAATTTCTTCTTTTCTCATCCTTTAGCTCCTACAATTTATCACTGCAAATTTTTTTTCGATACTTCACATATTAGTGAAATGAATTAGCAGAGAAATGAGGTTTCCGTGGGAAATTACCAGATAATTGTCGAAAATGAATGAATTTATTGAGTCATACAGGTCTCTTCATATCATATAAACCACAACAAACGTTGGAAATCCTCACAAGGACTTACCACATAGAGATTAAATTCTTTCATAACTATCAAATTTCTATAAATTAAATACAACCTGTGCTAGCCACGTATTGATAAAATGTTGAGCATCATGCATCAATGCCTTTCAACCCTTCTGATAGTTTTACTTCTCAGTGCAGAAACGGTGTTCAGTGGCAGCTGTGAAATAGTGATGCAAGATAAAGTAGCTAGAAAGTGTTGTGTATTAAACAAAAGAATTGAATTGAGAGCTCTAGAAAATTTTGTACAACAAGGTTATGAAGTCGAGCAACGTACGTCAATCTGTCGAAAAATGGAAGCTGAGGAAGAAGTTCTGATGAATAGAAACGAAGATGATAATGGCAAGGAAAATAAAAAAATTCCTAAGACAGATGTTCACTCAGCAATAGGTACTCCTTTAAGATGTCCAATGGCTAAAGTATTGGATATTCATGGTAACTGTGTTTCCCCTTTTATAGGAAAACCCAGTTAATGTTAAATAAATATTTTTCCGTGTTGGAAATAGATATTTTTTCGATATGTTTTTTATAATAATAATTTATAAAGCCGATAATTAAATAACCATTTTATTATGAAGTGTATAATTGATTTATTTTTTTGAGAAGTATCTGATAATCATTGAAATTATTTCAACAACATTACAAATAAAAATTATTCAAATTGATTCAACCACATGATGGAAATCATATTAAGGAATGCCACATATTTTTTTTTTTTCAATTAGATCTGAACTGAACATCATTAAACTTAGATCAGAAAACACACAAAATATCAAAGATTTTATAAATTGTGCACTAGATAATATCAGAAACCCAAATATTATATCTAACGATTTCGAGAAATCCAGGCTGTCGATTACAACATTAATTATGCTCCGAAATCTTCGAATATGGTGAATCCATAGCTTCTAACAATGAGATGGTACTATGCTGATATTTAATGATATACTGGATATCAACAACCCCGATGTATTTTCCAGAGTTTAGAATATCTTATGAGGTATCAAGTATTTAAAAAAGTTTTATTTTTTTTAATTTTCCGGCTTGAAGATTTCCATATAGTTGACCGACATCTTGGACAATTGACCTATTCTAAAAATATTATTTATTTATCACTGGAGAGAAAACCGATGGCCGATTAGTTGAAATAAAGAAGTTTCCGATACAAATTCGAATCCAAATTCGCCATCTATTTAGGAACAACCTGTAACTTTTTTCTCTTGCATATTAAGGGTAGTAAAATCTAAAACATAGTTTAAGTAACAGTTCCTGAAAATTTCATCTTTTTGGAGTGAAAAACGATTTTTTCACTCCCTGTATCATGAATCGCGATTTCGATTTCTAAAGTGGATACATCAATCTTACATCTTGAAAAATCCCAAAAATGAAAGTTTTCCATCCAAAAACCTCGAAGTTATTCTTGTTTCAGCGGAGCTCTATTTTCGATTTTTTTTTTCGAATTTTCCCGTTCAGAGAGAATTTTCCAACCAAAACGGAAAAATGTTACTTTAAAATAACTTTCTAAGGAATTTATTTCTGCAATAAAAATATGGTGTTGTGATTTGAAAACGGAAGTTGACGTCATTTCCGGAAAAACCGGAGGTGCTCATGCCTTGAAAATATTTTAGATTTCATCAGCATCGTGAAATACTTATAAGTGCTGAATTTCATGAAAATGCGTCCAGTAGTTTCTGGGTGAGGTTCCTCGTGAAAGACCCTGTATACTCCTTGAGGGGGACTGACTGGGCTCCTTTGTTGGCCTGCAATGATGTTGACCTTAGCGTTGACCTATTTTATAAAACTATGTACACTTGCTCTGATCAGCCCATTATGAAGTATTTACCTAAAACTAATCGAAAAAACAGTAGATTTCCTAAGTGGTTCTCGAAAAACTTAGTAGCTAAAGTAAGAAGGAAAACCAGGTTACATGCAAGGATTGTGAAGGGCAGGGCTGTCCAGTCTGAAATAGACGAATACAGGCTGCTCTCTATCGTGACCCCAGTCCATAAGAGTGGATCATTGGATGTTGTGACCAATTATAGGCCAATCAGTCTCCGTAACAGTGTTGCGAAAATTTTTGAGATCATCTTGCACAACATCATTTATGCACATGTTTCACCTAAATTGTCAATATATCAACATGGATTTGTGCGCAATGCTTCCACTGTCTCAAATCTATTGATCTTCTCTGAACAAGTGTCTGTTGCATTGGCTAGTAAAACTCAGTTAGACGTTGTCTATACTGATGCGGCCAAGGCATTTGGTACAGTCTGTCATCTTACTCTATTGAACAAATTAGCTGTTAATTTTGACTTTTCTGAACAGGCGGTATCGTTCATGAAATCCTATCTTTATAATAGATCACAAAGCCTCTAATTTCTGGTTTTTACTCTCGACACTTTATTGCAACATCTGGGGTACCTCAGGGGAGCACTTTGGGACCTTTATTTTTCATATTATTCATCAATGATTTGCCTAAATCCCTTACATATTCTAGTCTGCTCTTTGCTGATGATTTCAAGCTGTTTAAACTCATAGCAGATGTAGAAGACTGCTTGAAACTTAAACATGACCTGGCCTCTGTTGTGGATTGGTTTGGCAGAAATCGCATGAAGCTAAATACTGGCAAATGCTTTGTCGTTACATTCACAAACAAGAAAGATTTTATTCTTGAAGATTACCTTATTGAAGGAAATTAAGTTGAGAGGAAGTATGAAGTTAACGATCTAGGAGTAAACTTTCGATATAATCTTAAATTTAACTACCGTTATAATATTATAGTTAACAAAGCACTCGGACTCCTGTAACTGTGCGTAACAGTAAGAATTTTCAAATTGCTACTATTATGAAGTTGTACTGTTCATTTGTCAGGCCCCAGCTGGAGTACTCATCCATTATTTGTTCACTTGGGACACAGTCAGGAAGAGACCAAGTTGAAAGGGTTCAGAAACGCTTTTTGGGAAATTTATATTATAAACAACATGGAATATATCTTTTCAAAATATCATATTTATAAATGCGAATGGATAATATCGCATGAACATTTGACCGTCTAAAAAAATTGCCTATTTGACATTTTGGAAGTTGAAAAATTTTCTGAAAACACCAGCTTATGCAAAAGCTAATTTTATCTTGAAAATGACCGAGGATGTCTGTTGAAACGTTGGGAAGAAGAACACTAATAGATGATGATTATAGTCCAAACAATAATTCTATGTAAGTTTCATCATTAGAAATTTTTCGTCAACAACAGACAGAATTGGTTCAACAATTTTAGTTTGATATGAAGTGTGGCAATATTTTGATAGGAAACTGATAAATTCGGGATTAAATTTCATTTTCTCTTATTTTTTTTTTATTTGAATGGAATACCTATCAGGGGAAGACTAGAAGCATCAAAAATACACATTGGGAATTAAATTGCTCGAATAAAATACAATATTGACTTAAATTTTTGAGCAGTGTGTATTCGACTTATCATTCAACTCTGACCTTTCAGAAAAGATGTTAATTTCTGTTCACAACACCAGATAAACTCCATTTCAAATAAAAAAGTTATTGACACCGAATCTTTTAATGGTAAATCAGCAAAAAAACATGTATAGTTACTGTTTTGCTTTCGTTATATTGTTATTCTGTAACGTAAAAAATGTTTTTGGAAGTGGTTGTGAAATTGTACGTTTTGTAAAAGAAGATAATGCTCCAAGAAATTGTTGCGTAATAAATGGCGCAGATGACGTGATGATACAGAAATTCAAAAACCTAGGTTATGTGGTTTTACTAGATGCAATGTCAACAACAGTTTGTAGAAATCTAACAGAAGAGAAGGCTATGGCTACAGAAAGAAACAATCAACAAGGAGAAACGCTGATTAGTGATGGTCCAAGACTATGTCGACATGGTAAAGTTAAAAATTTTCAAGGGAATTGCATTATGCCATTCTGATGATCTTTTGAAATTGTTTCTCGTTCTTCAGAGAATATCTGAAGGTTATTTATTATTTTATTTCTTGTTTAATCCAATTAAAAATATATAACGGTGTAGAATTTTCATGACGTTTGATTTATTCATCATCGAGTTACAGTGGCTTTTGTGATGCTAATCTGTGATTTTAAAAAAGATGGATTCGAAGTTATCTCGAGTGATGATGTATCGTTTCTTCCTGATGGTGAAAAATACCGTTCAATCCCCAACTTGGCTTAAAAAATTATTATAAACCAATGATGCTGAACGCTCTGGTCGAGCAAATAGGGTAGTTATTCCAGAAATCATTGAGAAAACTTTGAAAATAATCATGGGCAATCGTACATTGAAGTTGCAAGAGATAGCTGGCACTGGAGATTTCGAAAGGGAGTGTTCACGCCATCATACACAAACTTTTGGAAATAATAAAGCTATTATCCAAACGGTTAGCACATTTGCTCACACCAAAGCTAAAAGAACATATAAAATTTATGGAAACATCTTGAGCTAGTGAGCCCTAGTCAAAAATACATTTAATTTAAGGTATCACAAAAGAGCGGTGCCATTTAGAATTTTGGAGTTGGGGTGCATCGTATTTAGCAGATGAATAACCCCATAACCAAATTGTAGTGGTTGTAGTTCCCCCTACTTTTATAGTATACATACCGACTAGCGCTTACCTAACTTTTTTAGTTTCAGAGAGTAGCATTCTCTTAGTCGAAAATTCATTTCGTGGAAAAGTCGTTCCGTCGAGAAGTTAATCAAGATAACGTTCATATTGGCGAAAACTCCACCCACTCACACCCTACAGACCATCAAGCCAGAGCTCCGTCATCTTCTTCTGATTATTTATGAAATTCACTACAAATCTTTTTGGATACATAGGGCAAGAAAAATGTAGGGTTTCATTTCGGTCCGATTAATATTATTAGACTATGACAATGGACAACCGATAGGGTTAAAGGTTGGTCGAAATAACAAAATAATAACCTCTAAATCTTCAGTGATTCTTTCGACAAATTTCTGCAGTTTCAATAGAAATATGAATATATTCTAGTGAAAGCAATGATAGCATGAATTGAATTCAGCAAAGAAATGTATCGAGTGACTTTTAGGATTTATCATATCCAGGGTGGCCATTTGAAAACGAAACAGACGAGATTACAGACGAAATAAATTCTTTCGATAGAAATGCTCGGACAGGTCGATTTCTGTTTCGAGGGGGACGACTTATGATGTAGGTTACGGATGCATAGCTTCAAGCCTTGCTACTACAACCCTCACCCCCAAATTTTGAACGAGGACGATGGGGTGAGTGATACCTCAATTGAAAGGAATTTTTATACTGATTTCAGCGCAGTCCTTGTTTTTTGATTTCTTGCATTAGTTCTCGAAATATTCTTAACTGAGTATTTGAAAATGAAGTGGTGTTTTCATGGCACTTGTAGTGTTTTTTTGTGAAAAATCGACATTTTGAGCTTCGAAACAACCATGACTGTGGCTTCCTTCCTTCAATCCACTGACATAGAAATCTTTAATCAAGATGTCGAACAAACAAAGCGTATTGTGAAGGAGCTCAATCTTGCTGAAACTCAATCTGAATTATCTTCGATATAATTTGCAGTATTTCCAATAACATGCGGTAACACTTGATCGATAGAAATCTCCAAAAAGTCCAAATACGTCCATATCTCTAATCAGATTACCAGGTAAGAAAATCAAATCATTAATGATGCCACAGAAATATTCCAGTCCCAATTCATGAAACGATTTCCGACTTAATTATGAAGTGTTTTCTCAGTTGGCTCCAATATGTTTTCATTTTGTTCATTATTGAATTCATTTTTTTTTTCAAAAAAATGAGAATCGATAATTTTTTATTTATTACGAACAGATCATTAAGTTGGCTTACTGGTTCTTTGACATGAGAATTATTCTTAGTTTTGAATCGAGACTTGTATGTGTTCTAATTCATTGTTCGACATGGTTTATTCAATTGCAGAGCGGGTGGAAATAATTTCACTTTTTTTTGCAAACAATCAATGTGCGAATAGAACCGAAGAATTCTTCAATCAACCACATTTAAATAAACATGTTAATAGGAAGTATGTTTTGGAATAAGTGTCGAAGTTTCAAGAAACCGGGTCCGCGGCTAATAAAAAACGAAACATGGAGAGAAATGAAGCAGCTGGAGTAGCTGTTCTTGGACAGATTGCTCTAAATCCAATGACGAGTACGAGGCAGCTAGCACATGAATATGGTTTTACACGAACTCGAATTGCAAATATTTTGAAGCATCATAAATTTCATCCTCACAAAATCCATCTTTCACACGCACTAAACGAAGATGATTTTGGCCGTTGAATTTTGAGATACAATGAGTCAACGAGTAACTGCTAATCCCAATTATCTGTACAATGTTTGTTTCTCCGATGAGTGTTCGTTCTTTCGAAACGGCACAGTAAATCGACACAATGGTCGTTATTGGACCGATGCTAATCCGAGATTGTTCCACGAAGTTTATACTCAACAACCAGAAAAACTCAATGTTTGGGCTGGAATATTTGGTGACAACATTGTCGGCCCGTTCTTTTTACCTGGTAATCTTACTGGAGATGTGTATTTGGACTTATTGGAAAATCACATTGATCCAATTTTGACGGAAATTATTGAAAACAATGCAGGAAATTATGTGGATGGTCAGATTGTGTTTCGGCAGGATGGGGCTCCTCCACACTACGCCTTACCAGTTCGAGAATATCTGGATCAAAGATTTCCAAATCGGTGGATTGGAAAAAGGGGTCCCACTGAATGGCCAGCCAAATCGGCAGGTCTTTCACCCCTAGATTTCGTTTCGAACAAAACTTATTTCATTGTATGCCGATGGTGAACAATTTGAATATTTAATTAATTGATGTGAGTTTTTGATAAATTATTTACTTAACTTCCAAAAGTCTTATTTCTTAGATCAATACTTCAAATCGTTCTGATACCGTACAGTAGGAGAATGATTTCAGTGAATAAAACAGCTAGTCAAACATCTGACCCTAGTAGCTTCATTTGCCTAGTGGTAGATGTTTTGCAATTTCAAATACAAGTACGGAAATTTTGGTGTTTCGGAAACACGAAATGTCAATTATTCGCAAAAAATTAATTTAAATGATAAAATTAACTAACGCATGAATATTTCGAGAACTAGTGCATAAAATGTAGAAACAATTACTGTGCTGAAATCAGTATAAAAATACCTTTGAATTGAGGTATCACTCACCCCATCTTCCCTATTCAAAAATTGGGGGTGGGGGTTGTAGCAGCAAGGGTTGAAGCGCTATGCGTCCGTAACCTACATCTTAAGTTGTCCCCCTCGAAACAGATATCGACTTGTCCGAGCATTTCTATCGAAAAAACTAATTTCGTCTGTAATCTCGTCTGTTTCGTTTTCATGTGGCCACCCTGTATACTTACAATAATGAAAAAGTAAAAGGTATCAAATAAATTGCAACTCCACATGTTTTTCGACCTATGCAAAATTTTTAACAACGGTTGTATTAAAAATGGCCTAACCTCTTTCAAATTTCTCAAATGGAGAAACGAAGATGACAATCGAGTTATGGCTCGATGGCCAATTAAATATAAGTGGGTGTAATTTTCGCAACTATGAACTTTACTGGTATAACTTTTCGATGGAATAACTTTCACAGGAATGGCTTTTCGACGATCCTTCCGTAATTAATTACGTAATGTGTAAATTTGAGAGATTCGTGAAAAAAATATGTTCACCTCGTATGATACATACGTAGCCTACTTTTATTCCGAGAATTTTGTACTTCCCCTCGTACAGAACGAAAATCCAAGAGTTCTTATCATAATTTCGTTCTGCAGCGATAATATTCGATTTTCTAATCAAATAAACAAGAATTACTCACATCCTACCATTTGTGAAGGAAGCGTCAAACAAAATGCAGCGTTACAATTTTTTTGTTTTTGTTATTTTTTTTCTCTGCAACGTACAGAATATTTTTTGTGGTAACTGTGAGATTGTTCGTTTTGTGAGAGAAGGTAACGTCCAAAGGAAGTGCTGTTTGTTGAATCATCCAAATGATAAAGTGATCGAGCGCTTCAAAGAACAAGGATCTTTGGTTATCCAAGAAAATGGAAGAACAGTCATCTGTAGGGATCTAGAAGAAGGAGAGATGATAGCAAGTAGAAGTGGTACTGACAAAAACGAAAAGAAAAAAAAAATTCCTAAAGTAGAGTCTCATAACATCGGAGATACTTCTATGAGATCGTCATGTGGCAGTAATGAAGTGTTAGATCACCAACAAAATTGTGTACCATATTTTTGATGAAATCTAATCAAATATCATTAGAATAATTATGCGTTAATAACTCTTGAATATAGGAAACCGAGATAGTCTTCTCTATTGCATTTCATTTCATTAAAGTTATCACTAAGCTTTACGAGAAAATTTTATCTTGACTATTATTATTTGAACTCACTTCTATATTGACTTGATTTTTCGGGATTTGCTAATTAATTTAACTATGAATGATCGATAGATCCCTGTCTTCTCACTGCAAAACGACGCTTCGGGCTGTGCCCTTCATCAAATTTGAACTGGAATATAAATACAGTTATTATGATGATTATCATACTAACAACAATTAAATTTGAAGCTTACGATGCATTATATATAAGATAGATTGAATAGATATCCTTTACGTTTTTACAGATATGTTTGGAATTGTAAACGTAAGAGCTTTTTGTCATGTGTTGACAGTTGACTCAATGTATCGAAGTATTATGTGTTCCAATAATTTATTTTCTGAATTAATGTTAAGTGAAACTTGTTTTGTCTCTGAATGTACCTTCTGTAATTGATGTTTCTTTGGATTTATTTGATACAAATAATATTTAAAAATTCTCTGGTGTTTCTATTATTCACCCTATCTAATTTTTTTGTATTTCGAAATTGAAAGTATGGATGTTTAGATTTTTCTGTGTACACTTCATTGAGAGTGGGCACTTTTAAATAATACACATTGTATAGAAAGCAACCCCCGTAGTTTAGTGTACACGTGTATTACTCAGTGTCTTATAAAACCTTCAAAACAAATTCCAACCGCTTGGAATTTATCTTAATTGCCTCTACAGGTGTTCTATAATTGAAAGTACAAATTAAAAGTGGAATGACCTGTAAGTCGACGTGGCTAGAAGGAAGCACCAATCAAAAGATTGCCAATATACCACCACACACATTAAGAGAAAGTTACTCTTGAAAATCGGTTTTTAAGTATTCCTGCGGATATTTATAATCCTATATGAGTTCATTATGGAAATTTGAGAATCAGGCTTAATCAGTGAATCGAATTTAGCAATCCAAATGAGCGTTGCAGATTGAGTGTATTAAATTACCACTCACAAAATTCGTCGTTTCAGGACAAGAGTTTGGTTGACTGGAAACAGAGACAAAATTATTATTCAGCTCGTCCGGGTTATTGAAACGGTCGGGGATATCTACGTCTCTGGTTATCCAATGATTAGATGAAAGCTGTCACGGTTATAGATTTTAATAACCATTTTAGCGTTCGGAGACGCCGCCACTGTATCGTTTGCAATACCTCCTATTTTATTAATTGGTTCGATTCTCTTTTAAGGCCCGCGATAAGGAACACATGGGGTGAGATTTTTCAAATAATCTTTCTTTCTGCCTGAAATTACTCCTAGGTCACTTTATTATTATTACGTCTAAAAAATCGTTTAAAAAAAAAGTTACCCGAATTTTGGTTTTGAGATCACATTAAGGATTTGCTGTACCTTCCTGTGATTTCTTATGACTAATTTGTCGAATAATTGCCACTTTTGGGAAACTTTGTTAGAGGCCTGCACTCCATCATGTAAGTCTGGTTAAATTCGAAACAAAATATTTTTCATTTATGAATTATCAGAGAATCTCACGCTGTGTTGTTTGTTTGCAGAAGGTATTCTTCCTTTTATAAGGTCAGATCTTTCCAATTTTATAACGTTGTTTTTGACGAAATCATGCAGTCATTGCTGAAATACCGCCGGATATATCCCTTCATTAGACTGAATATACAGTGAGATAACGTCATCACATTTCTTTTATGGTACATTATTATTTTTTATTATTAATCAAATTCATTGAGGTTTATATGTACTAAGTGGTGTGAACTGATTATGACGTCATATAAGGTACCTTTCACTCATAAAATCATTACATTAAAAATTGAATTTATTTTCTCTTACTGGGAGGATTGTTAAATATAGGAATTCATAAAGATTTCGTGATTTTCATAATTCACTCAACGTTTCAAATATCACCTAGGATATAGAAGGGTTCAAATCACGTGTCGCACTTTGAAAATATACTTTAATTTTCTTTTTATTTTAAATTAACCCCGACCCTTTTTCCGGGAACATCCATATCCTTTAAATAAGATTAGTAGTTTTAAACAATTAACACCTGAGCTCTGTGGCAGTTAAATTGGCACCCAGAACGTGGGGCCCCGATGAAACCACAATTTTTCATTATGTATTCTATATTTATTAAATATATTTTGAACGGTTTGATTTTGAATTCTTGATTTTTGTAGCTTTTATTTCACATGCAATGATCTGATAGTTTTTGATTGTGTGTGTATCGGATTATGTGTGTGTATCGGATTATCATGATTGCATTGATAACACATGAACCTGGAATTTGAAGTTGGCTTGAATTAATTATTTGCTACAGATTGTTTTGTAATGATAATAATAATAATTTATTGATCCCAAGAATTTACAAAGAAGGATATTACGAAATGTAAAATTGAAACAAGTCAAAATAATTCACAATACCAAAGGCTGTTAGAACACATACAATTGTGTTTTGCAATATTCTCTAAATTCGTTTAGATTGTAGGGTTTGCAATGAAGAAAGAAATTGTTCAGTGCCTTCTTGAATTTACTCTGACAATGGATGCTTCTTATTTTAAGGGGTAGAAGATTAAACATATTTAATGCTATACATTCTATAGATTTCTCCCTAGATACAGTTGTGTGAGGTGGAACATGAAATGCACATATTTTTCTCGTATTGTTAGTATTTCTATGGACATCGAAATAATGAATATATTTGATGAAGAACATTAAAAGTTTGTATATATACAGGGTGTTTACTATAATAGGTGCCAAACTTCAGTAGGTGATAGTACAAGTCATTAACAACAAAAAATGTCCTAAACACTTTTTCGAAAAGTTGATAGTTATTGAGTTATTTAACACTTCTTGGTTTTTCGAAATTTTTTGCTCTCCCCTTTAAAAAAAAGAATATCTCTGTTATTCTTAAAGCTACATCAAATCTGACCATATCATTTCAAAGGGCAGAAAAGGTGCTATAAAATAGGCCTACAATGTTATCTTATCATGTTTATGACGATCTTGTTTTTGACCATTGCTGAGGTTAGAATCTTGGGAGTGATCATTTTTTACCCTGGTGTTAAATTAGAATTGCACATGAACTTAGGATTATTTCGGATAAGCAGAAAATAAAGGGTTATTCATTTAGAGGTCTTTGAGGTGGGGATCAATAAAGAGAAAATAAAAGGAAATCGATGATGAATATTCACAAAATGAATGAGTCATCAATGCAATCTATAAAATAATTTCCTGAGATGCAGCTCTGGAACAACCACGTACTACAACACCCTGTATTGCTCATCTTAAGATATGAAAATAAGTTAATTATTCATCGGACTTTCTTTATTCGCTCCAGAAGACCTGTCATACCAATAAAAATTGCATTCGGAATATACAGCGCCATCTTCCATTTAACAAACGAAACATCAGAAAAGAGATAAATAATCATTGTGGCCTTGAATCTCGCACACGGAATCTCCCAATTAAATTGAGCGTGCAATTCAGGAACAACAAACTGATTATGAAGTATGAAGATACTCATTGAATAATTGTAAATTGGGGAGAGAACATAATCAAATCACACCCACTTCTTTTATGTTCCTTGGAGAAACAAGACGTGAAAATTATAAATAATGAAAACACTGCTAGTAACCATTTTGCCAGTTTTATTCTTCTTGATAACCACCGGAAAATCAGAGGAAGACGACTTGTGCGAGACCGTACGTTTTATAAAGAAGAAAGTGTATATGCGCTGTTGCCAAATCGAAAATCGCACCCTCGACAAAAGTGAACCGGGCGAAACAACAATAAAAATGGATGGGATAATTCTGAAATGTGAAGAGAAGTTGAAAAAGATTCCAGTGGCAAGTATTGTGTCTCCGAAAGCTTACGAAAAGTCTGAAAAGGAAAATAGTAGTGATGGCGTGAAAAAAAACATAACTGCTCCACATTTAGATAATAGGAATTTCGGGGATGTGCCTGAAAGATGTCCCGATGATATGATTATGGATGCCGCTGGTGACTGTGTTGAAGTGTGGGATTGAATTAAGTACTTTCTTCTAAGATTAATTGAAGTTCGTTGTATATTATCGATTGTGACAGTATATGTCTGTTCTGAATTGTTGTTTTTTCATCTGGAAAAAAAGGTTTGTATTCTGCAAAAAGATTTGAGAAAAAATATTGCTGTTGAAAAAGACTTTAGTAAATTCTATCAAGTATCCAATTTCTTACCTATAAAAATGTAATCTAAAACACGCAGAGCTTCTATTTTACAAAGTTAAAACAAGTTATACCAATACAACCGCCACGACAAATGAACAATGCCATATCTCTAATTAAAATTAACTTCTCATAGTTTTTCTTTAGGTTTTCGAAGTTCAAATTCTTTTTTTTTTTAACTGCGCATTCACGAAATCTGTTGAGCGATTTTTGAATATAATAAAGCAATCCCGTATCTTTCCATAAATAAAGGTTGACCATATTTTAATGAGGTTTTGACATTCCTTCTGGTATGTTTTATGGCCCGAAAGAACTTGTTCACAGTTTGGCGATATCTTTTTTATTGATTCGTTTAATGTAGAACATTATTATTTATGATAAAAATTGGCGTAATGTACCTTATATGCATGATACAAATTTCGAACATAACAGAAAATTTTTTTTCTCAAAAACTATCTGAGGGTCTTCAACTGCAGAGATAACAGATTAATTTATTCATTATGTTCATTAATGAGACCACGGAAAATAATTGAAACTGTGCAATTAAAGGAAATGTTATTTTATAGTGAAAACTCAATGAAACGTTTCGCTATAATTGTGAGCTCCCTCTACATTGAATACTTTTGCGGAGAGCTAGGGTCTCACGTCATACAACGGCTGGAACTCGGCTAGCCCCCTCTAAGGGGTGCAAGTGGAAGTGAGTCATAAAATTATTCGGTGTATATAGAGAGACGAATAAATACAAAATTACTGGTCGATTCTAAGTCTAGTTCTCGAGATATTTGTATCTATTTATTAGATTAGACCGTTATTTAAGCACCCCATAGAGGTGCAAGTCAGAGATACCTACTGAAATATTTTTTAGTCGACATGTACAAAATTCTGCAGGAGTTTGATGGCATTCTCATGTATGGTTGATTTTCTATGAATTTTCAATAATTAGGCTGTTCCTACTGACCCCCATGGGGGGCGTTGATTCTTTTGGATGTTATTGTGTGATTTGACCTCAATCCTATGTCTAGTTTCCTAGGTATGAATTACTCACAGAAAACTCGGCTGGAACTCGGGTAGCTCCCTCCAGGGGGTGCAAGTGGAAGTGAGTCATAAAGTTACTCTGTGTATATAGAGAGACGAACAAATACAAAATTTCTAGTCGATTCTATGTCTAGTTCTCGAGATATTTGTATCTACTTGAATTATCATTAGGCCGTTATTTAAGCCCCCATAGGGGTGCAAGTCAGAGATAACTACTGAAATATTTTTTTGTCAACATCAATCAACATAGTCAACATAGATAATTCTGCAGGAGTTTGATGGCGTTCTAATGTATGGTTGAATTTTTATGAGTTTTTATGAATTTTTAATAATTAGGCTGAGTACCTACTGACACTATGTCTATTTCTCGAAATATTCGTATGTGCTTGAATCGGCCATTATTTTAGCCCCATGGGGTGCAAGGGAATGTGGCAAATGCAAAAATTATAAGTTGATTCTTCTGGATGTTATTGTATGATTTGACCTCAATCCTATGTCTAGTATCCCAGGTATGAACTACTCACAGAAAACTCGGCTAGACAGCATTTGACGTGCAGGGTTTATTTTTATTAACAATGTAATATAATTCGGCAACGTTTAGGGCAGTGCCTCTTAATAGTAAGTGATTTCAAGCCTATAGGGCAGTGCCTCTTTTCAAGCCTATAAAAAACATTATACATACACAATATGAAAACAATAAAAACAAACAATCTATAAGCATCATATACAGTAAAACATTCAGTTAAATAGAGGTCTAATAATTATATTGCCTTCGAAAATAATTTATTGTATGTCATTTTCCAACTCTAATGTCACATATTTGAGTCTACTCCAAATGCTGATCCAAATAATAATAATTCCATTAACCTAACATTAAATAATTGTTGAAATTCTCGCAATGATCACAGATTCACCTGGTATAACTCCGTTATGGCAATTGGGAGAGGGAAATTCAATTAATTCTCATTTATACTTCTTAGATGCTCCATCGAGAGGCAAGTTCACGACACGTCAGTCCTTCTCTGAATATTTATGAACAATGAATGCTCTACAGGTATTCATTTTATCGCTTTTATTGTTGTCTATAAACACTGAGAAATCAGAAGATGATTCATGTGAAACCGTACATTTCGAGAAGAAGAAATTGTATATGCGATGTTGCCAAATTGCCAATCTTACTTTCGAGGAAAGTGAACCGAGTGAAACCTTAATAAAAATAGACGGGATAATACTGAAATGTGAAAAAAAGTCGAAAAAGACGCCTGTTGCTAAAATTGTTTCTACGAAATCTTACAGGAAGGAAAATAGTACAAACGGTGTGAAAAAAAACGTAACAGTGCCGAATTTGGTCAATAGGAATTTTGGTGATGTGCCTAGTAGATGTCCAGATGGTATGTTCATGGATTTCGATGGAGAGTGTGTAGAAGTGTGGGATTGAATATGGACATATCCTTGAAAATTATTGGAGTTCGTTGTGTATCTGATTCAGCAGTATATTACTTTTATGTGTTTTGTTTTCTGATTTATAGAAAAAAAGATTCGTATTTCTTTGAAAGGAGATAAATCATTTTGACTGAAAAAAATTGTGAAAAGCACAGATATGATGTCATGCTTTCGAACGCATTTTGTAAAATTTGAACTTGGGTGACTTTATCACATAAAAATACTCTCATATCTTTTCTTAGGTTTACCCTGTAAAGTGAAATTTCAGAATATATAAGAATTCAGTATTTTCCATATATAACTTCTCTTAAGATTCCGCTGATATCTAATGAATAATTGAATATTTTACCAAAAAGGTAATCAGAATTTTTTCAAATTCTTAAAGCTTGATGAGTTCCATGAGATTTAGATGTTTTCTGTTTCTCTAAATTACTCAAACGATCTTTGAATTCCATATTGTACAGATAGATATTTTAAAAGTTATTGAGGACACCAAATTTCTACATATTTAGTCAGCTTCATCCGCATGTGTCTCTTGAAGAAGAATAATCTCAGCACCATAGTCCTTTGCTAATTTAGAAATATAATCACTCTTGTCCTTAGAAATACCCTCTATATTCAGATCCAATTCACAAAATTTGTCGCCAATCTGCAAGGAGGATTCTTCGAAACGGGTCTTGCGTTCCAAGTGACGATTTTTCAGATGTTCTGATGTTTGAAGTCTGCTATGGAAACCATTCAAAAAGAAATCATCATCCATAGGTGGGGAAGTTTGTGATATAATACTTATTTCATTTAAAAAATAGCAGAGGAAAAATTGTCGACTGACATTCATTATTTTCGGAAGATGAAGAGTATACAGGCATTTGGGAAAAAGGATAGCTCACTGTCTAACTAGGAAATCATTTCCTATCAGAATCATTGAAATATTCGAAGATTCAAATCTTTGTAGAAGTTTTTCCTTCGTTCCTGTGACCTCCATAATTTCTCAATAAGGAATTGAATGATACTCCTAATTACATATTAATAAGGATTGCGTAATATTTAGCTATTTCAACTGTACAAACTTGAAATCGACTACCAAGTAGTTGCGCAGATAAAAAATAATCCTCTATTTGATGTATGTATCAGATCCCGTTTGTGGACTAATTATGAAATAATTACTAGGTTCGTTCTTCATGTGATGTATCATTAAACTGTGTACACAGACAAATATTTCCATGGAATTCCTGGTTCAATTTCATTTCATTCCAATTATTTCAGGAATTATTGAATCCACTATTTACGCATATTCTCCGTATATGAAACAGAAAATAATGTCGTTCGAATAGCAGATTATCATCATTTCTGATCGATGTGTACCATTTGTCATTCAAATATTCAATCTGCCTTCATTTCCCTTCACTTATGTGAATGAAGAAAATTCTATAATTTCTAGTGAGGGAACGCTACTATGATGTCATTTCAAAACATACAAGATATTAATATAATCCATATACAGGGTGTCTCAAGTTCGAGTTCCTATTAGACGTTTCTAAAGAACTAGACATATTTGAAATCTGAACATTGGGATTATGATATTGTTCGAGGTTCTCTACAGAGCTGAAATATTTTCGAAGCTTAAAAACTTCCGGTTATACAGGGAGTGAAAATAAATTCGACGAAAAAATTTCATTTCAAGTTTTCCATTCCTGGTATGATCGAGTATTTAATAGTGAATACATTTCTGTTAAAATCTTCGTATTAAATCGAATAGTTTTCAAAATATCCAAAAAAAACTGGAAAAAAAGACAAATATGTTCAGTCAGTAATATGTTCATTATTCTTATTTTAAATATCCTGGGCGTAAACCGTTTAAACAACTTCGAAGAGAAAGGATGTGAAAAAAAAAAGGATCACAATTTTCAACACAAAATTTGAAACACCCTGTGATGATATTTTTGAAATCCAAAAGATGCATTACCTTTTCATATCCTTCCTCTTCGATGTTGTAGAAACAGTTTACGATCAGGATATTTAAAATAAGAATAATGAACATATTACTGACTGAACATATTTGACTTTTTTTCCAGTTTTTTTTAGATATTTTAAAAACTATTCGGATTATTTCAATGGTTTCAACAGAAATGTATTCACTATTGAATACTCGATCATACCAGTAATGGAAAACTTGAAAAAAATTTTTTCGTCGAATTTATTTTCATTCCCTGTATAACCGAAAGTTTTTGGGCTTCGAAAATATTTTAGCTCTGTAGAGAACTTCGAACAATATCATAATCCCAATTTTCAGATTTCAAATATCTCTAGTTCTCCAGAAACGTCTAATAGGCACTCGAACTTGAGACACCCTGTATGCATATATTTATCAGAAATCCGACGGAAATCTTGTGAGATATCAAACATTTGAAAAAAAGTTTTAGGAATTTTTAAAAACTTTCTGGAGCGATGATTCCCATGAAATTTTACAAATATATTTTTTTCAATCTCATTTGAACATCTTACAAGTAACAATTCGATCGCAATGTGTAACGTTTTGTTGGTGTAGTGTGATATTTGTGAATTGAATGCGGTCAAGGGCGCGCTCGCCGCCACTGGACCAGGTTGCCACTTTGGGCGATGGTGATATGTTTAGAATTGAATGTCCTAATATCTGGGAGATCCATGATATGAAATCGAATCACTATTCAGATATAAGTACTTTTGTGATTTTAATTGGTAAAAAATTAAAATAAAAATTTGAAAAAAGTAATTTAAAAAAATAGGTCCTAACTGAATATATCGTTTAGCTTCATTGATAGCGGTGTTTTACACCCGCTGTTTTCAGTAAGGACATTTTTTTTTAAGCTTACAATTACTTTTTTCAAACTGTTTTTTATACTGTTGACTTTGTTTTATATTATATAATACACCTTCATAATTGAAATATTATATTTTGTTAGTGTTTCGACTTTTGTAAGTAAGCTTTCACTAGTTTATCTTGTCGCTCATATTGATTTGTTGGACGTCTTTTGCTTAGTTTTTTTCTTTTCTTTGTCCTTGTCTTTCACTGTGAAGAATTTCTTGCGTTTTCTCCATGAATTTTTGTTGTTTTTCAGCTTCATTTGTGTGATTTTTATACTCCTGAAGATTAGCTGAATTAGCTCGAAATATGTAGAGTTACAAATTAAAATCACAAAAGTACTTATATCTGAATAGTGTTTCGATTTCATATGATGGTCATATGTGATGTCATTGTCAAGATTCTATGTCCCTTATGTCTTTGTCAGTTGCGGCGGAAAACCAAAAATAGGACATTAGAGTTATCAAGGCTGAATAATTGTGGATACAGGTTTTCTCAATTTTTATATATGATATATGAAATCATCTAAATTGGATTTTGAGTAGAAAACCGTTGAAAATGATACTGAAAATAGTTGGTAGAATAGATTATCGGTATCAAGCTCGTAAGACGATTAAACACATCATTTTTGGCGGGTACGTCGATGTATGGGGTTAATTGTGAATAACCAATCTGAAATCGATTTGATTTTTTTCCGTAGCCTTCGTCACAATTGTTGGGAGCTTTTACATCATTTTCCTGGTGATTTTCATTAGAGGATAACGCCAGGAAAGAAACCCCGGAAATTTTGGTAGAGACAGAGACATGAGAATCCTTTATTCCTATAGATGTTTTCTGTGTACATAATTGTATATTATATGATGGTAATTGGGGGGTTTTTCTTCAACAGGGTTCTTAGAATAGAATATCGTCCTGAGATTGTGTGAGATAACTGATCATATTTGGCTCTTGGATATTGTTGGGATTGACGTACACACGATAGTTGGATTAGATAGTGTGGTGTATGAAATAGCCAAGATATCCACACTGGAAATATCAGGTAACGGAGAGCAGGTAGATAGGTTGAATTGAGAACGTCGTTGAAGTCAGGAGTGCGGTATATGGGACAGCCACCATATACCGGGGTATTCGAACAATTAATTGGTAGAACATCTAGAATTATTGAGTTGAGAACGTCGTGGGAGTCCGGAGAGTGGTATATGAGACAGCCAACGTATACCAGGGCACTCGAAGAAGGAAACGGACGAGCATCTAGAGATATTGGGATAAAGATGGAAGTATACGAGACAGCCAACGTATACTAGGTTCCATTGGATAAGGTCACTTCAAGAACTAGGAAGGTTTGAAATATCGAATGTTTATGCTAATGATTTTTCATGATCAAATCTAATGTTAGTTAACATTTTATGATGTACATTTTGAAATTGTTCAATCAGAATTGAACGTGGTTTTAGACCTAGTTGATCTTTTTGAATACATATGTATATATACGTGCTGCGCCTGAGCTCATGCGAGGCGTCTCAATTATTGGTTCAGAGTAGATTTATTGTTCAATTCACGATTTACATATTTTGATTATTTGTAGCCTTGAACATCGATCAGCACCATATTTTGGATTCATAAGTCCCTAGAAATATCGTTTATTTTCCTTTTCTTTGTTATGTAACTGTATTTTGGAACATTATACAAATCTACTGGGATCAGTTAGTATTTCATATAATTGTCCTTTTAGCTGATTTGGGGACCATTACTTCCAACTTGGGGGTTCGAAATAGAAAAAATTTGCCAGGAGCTCATTGATATATCCGCCGTATTCAGAGAGAACCCCACCCTTCTCCACTGAGTTGGTTTCTTAAACCCTGCATTAGCAGTAAATTGTAATCGTTACCATATACGAAGCGGTTCGTAGGTAATAAATGATTTTAAGGAGTTACGACAAAACCAAGTTTCAGATGTGCAAAACCCCTGAACCATTGGACGTAGTTGGACCGACAAGGAATTTGACTGAGATATTTGTACAATTAACTCATCTTGAAAATATGAAAACTCTAGCCCATCTTTTTCGGATGACAGAGAGTATATGGCCGGGTGGACTTACTCAAGTTTGATCACAGATTCTTTATTAGTAAATCGAACTTAATCGACACTTGAAAATTACAAACATTCGGACAATACGAAAGCTTGCTGTTCCATAAGGAACAAGGGCGCAAATATAAATAAAATTTATTTCAACTTTGATTTGAGGGTGGAACTGAAGAAGATAATTATGAATTGTTAACTTCTCAAAATGCAAATTTCTTACAGACTGAAACACGAACTTCATTATACTGCTTCTTGGAGCCATTTGATGTGTTGAAACTTGAATCTGGTGAATCTCCACAGCTAATGAGGACAAGTTGGTTAATTTCGTTCATTCGGCACATTGTTCGTTAGATTCAGACTATTTGAGGAGCAGTTCCAAGAAACTTTATAACTTAACTTAAATGCACGAGCAGTTGGAACGAATTTTTGCTGGCTTGATCAAGTTTAGACACTAGGAGGACAGCGAACTATCGTTTCTTTCAAAAGGCCGTGATATTCGAAGATCGGGTCGAAAATGGTCTCAAACAATGAGTTCGACTTCCTGGTGAAGAATCCGTGGTCAGAATTGTGTATAGTCGGTCGGCCGTATAGAGTATACGGCCATCAATGGAACGAGATGAGCAAGAGTTTTCATATTTTCAGGATAGATTATTCCTCTAAGTATCTCGGTCGTATTCCTTATTGGGCCAAATACGTCCAATAGTTCAGGAGCTTCTGAAATTTTTTTTCTTCAGTAAATCCTAGAATATCCATCCGATGAATTTGTAATTTGAAAGATGTGTTAATGAGGTTGAAACGAATAGGTTTCCAATAATTTTTTTAATTCGTTACCCGAAAAATTTATATTCCTAAAGCTTATACAGGGTGTCTCAAGTTCGAGTGCCTATTAGACGTTTCTGGAGAACTAGACATATTTGAAATCTGAAAATTGGGATCATGATATTGTTCGAAGTTCTCTACAGAGCTAAAATATTTTCGAAGCCTATAAACTTCCTGTTATACAGGGAGTGAAAATAAATTCGACGAAAAAAATTGTTTTCCAGTTTTCCATTCCTGTTATGAACGAGTATTCAATAGTGAATACATGTTAAAACCATTGTATTAAATCGAATAGTTTTTAAAATATCCAAAAAAAACTGGAAAAAAAGTCAAATATGTTCAGTCAGTAAGATGTTCATTATTCTTATTTTAAATATCCTGAGCGTAAACCGTTTTTACAACATGGAAGAGGAAGGATGTTAAAAGGTCATGCATCATTTGGATGTCAAAAATATCATTACAGGGTGTTTGAAATTTTGTGTTCAAAATTGTAATCTTAAATTGGCCATAACTTCTGTTTTTCAAATTAGAACCCTATTTTTTTATAATTTTGTTGGATTCTGCGGTAAAAAATAATGATAGTTTTCTCACATGATTATGCTCCTAAATTCAATAATTTCTGAGTTATTTGAGATTTTCTGGATTTATGTAGTACGTAGAGTCAAATTCATAAGGATATTCTGTGAGCATAAAAGATAAATCATCCCATTTATAATTCACAAGTGTCAGATAGGTCTTATTGTTAGTCGTTATCAAATTTTTTGATTCCATAAATTGAATCGTTGCTATTCTAATAATGAGATTTCGGATTTATTTCTCATTTTGTATTTTTTCAATGGTATGCGCAATACACATTCAAATGCACTTAATGATATTGTTTATTTCAAATGGTGGATGACACAAAATGTTGAGTATCCAATGAGAAGTATCCCCATTTTTTTTTACAATTTCTGAAAAGATGTTTCAAACTTTCCAAATTTTGGAATGTAAGAGCCCCTAAAGAATACGAAAAAGGGCAGTTGATGAAATTAATATTTCGACTTATTTCGAAGCGAATGAGAATTCATCTCTTCAATAGGAAACACATTAAATAGATTCGCTACTTCAGTAGGCAGGTTCTACTAATAATTCTGTCACATTCACCATGTATATAAAATAGATCCAGAATTTCGTAATTAGAATAACGGTTCATTTTGTTAAATCGAGAAATGAAGATAACGAATAACAATAACACCTGACACTTGTGAATTATTAACAAATAATTTATCTTCTATGGGTGCAGAGTGTTCCCATGGTTTCGAAAGAATATTCATTTAATTATTTTAGATGCAATCAATTTGACTCTACGTACACCATAAATCCAGAAAATCTCAAATAACTCAGAAATTATTGTATTTAGGAGCATAATCATGTGAGGAAACTATCATTATTTTTTACCGCAGAATCCAACAAAATTATAAAAAAATAGGGTTCTAATTTGAAAAACAGAAGTTATGGCCAATTTAAGATCACAATTTTCAACACAAAATTTGAAACACTCTGTGATGATATTTTTTAAATCCAAAAGATACATGACCTTTTCACATCCTTCCTCTTCGATGTTGTAAAAACGGTTTACTCTCATTCAAAATAAGAATAATGAACATATTACTGACTGAACTATTCGATATAATACAATGGTTTTCACAGAAATTTATTTACTATTGAATACTCGTTTATACCAGGAATGGAAAACTTGAAAAAAAAAATGTTTCGTCGAATTTATCTTCACACCCTGTATAACCGGAAAATATTTTAGCTCTATAGGGAACTTCGAACAATATCATAATCCCAATTTTCAGATTTCAAATATGTCTAGTTCTCCAGAAACGTCTAATAGGCACTCGAACTTGAGACACCCTGTATACCCACTTCACCAATTCAAATTCCTAATGGGATCACAACCCGCTACAGGGAGTTGCTTTCTATCACATCAATCTACAAAAATCAACCTGTCCAAGTTTTTTTCACTAAGTCTGATTTGTTATTGAGTGTGGACACTTTCAAATGTATAGAAAGCAACCCCCATAGTTTAGTGTATACGTTTATTGCTCCATACCATAGCTTATAAAACCTTCAAAACAATTTCCAGCCGCTTGGAATTTATCCTTATTGCCTCTACTGAGTGTTGCTAACTTGAATGTACAAACTAAAAGGGGAATGATCTGTTAGTCGACTTGGAACGAAGGAAGCACGAATCAAATGATCACCAATACTACCACCCCACACATTTAGTAAAAGTTGATTTTGAATATGGGTTTTTGAATATTCCTGCTGATTCTCCTCAGCCTATATGAGTTCATCATGTAAATTTATAATCGAAATCCTTGAAAAGCTGGCTTCGTCAATGAATCGAATTTAGCAATCAAAATGAGCAGATTGAGTGTATTAAATTACCACTCACAAAACTCGTCGTTTCTGGACAAGACTGAAGACAGAGACAAAATTATTATTCAGCTCATCCGGGTTATTGAAACGGTCGGGGATATCTACGTCACTCTGGTTATCGAATGATCTGAAAGCTGTCACGGTTATAAATTTTAATAACCATTTTAGCGTTTGCGATATCTCGCATTTAATTAATTGGTTCGATTCTCTTTTAACGCCCGCGATAAGGAGCGCATATGTGAGATTTTTCAAGTATTCTTTCATTGTGCCTTAAATTACTTCTGAGGTAACTTATTATTACGTATAAAAAAATTGTTTAAAAAACGGATTACGATCTCAGAGGAATTTGAAGTTACCTGAATTTTGGTTCTGGGATAATTGCCACTTTTGGGAAACTTTGTTAGATGCCTGCACTCCATTAAGTAAGTCTAATAGTTACATCCGAAACAAAATATTTTTCATTTATGAGTTAACAGAGAACCTCACCCTGTGTTGTTTGTTTGTAGAAGGCCGTCTTTTTCTTCTTTTTATAAGGTCAGATCTTTTCAAATTTATAACGTCCTTTTTGACGCAATCATTAAGTCATTGCTGAAATACCGCCGCATAGATCCCTTCATTAGACTGAATATACAATGAAAAAACCTCATCATATTTCTTTTATGGTACCTTATTAGTTTTTATTATTAATTTACTATCGATCAAATTCATTGAGATTTACATGTACCAAGAGATGTGAACTGATTATGACGTCATAAAGTCATTACATCAAACATTGAATTTATTTTGACTCACTCAACGTTTCAATTATCACCTAGGATATACAAGAGTTCAAATCACATGGCACACTTTAATAAATATATTTTAATTTTATTTTTATTTCACCCTCTCTCCGAGCACAGCCGACTCCTATAAACAAGATTCCTACTTTTAAACAATAAAAACCTGAGCTTCTTGGCAGTTAGATTGACACCCAGAACGTGGGGCCCCAATGAAACCATAATTTTTCATTTTCAATACTTTATTTATTAAATATATTTTGAACGGTTTGATTTTGAATTGTTGTAGTTTTCTCTGATCTGGTTGTTTTTTTCTGATTGTGTATCTGCTTGTCATGTGTCCGAGCACTGTTGAAATTAATAGCCAACATTGAATTATTTCGCCATGTGTCAGAAGAAGACAGGAATATATGCTTTCTAGCAGTTTGACAACCCTGCATAATGAAGTCGTCGAATACCCAGTGCCATACTGATTTAATGGTTTTGTTTAATTTCTGAGGAACCTTCAAATTTAGAAATATTTGAGATTATGATAGAAAAACTATAGAATTACGAACTGTAAATCTAGTATAATCGATTTTAGGTAAATGATGCAAGACAAATTGCGTCACTACGATATTAAAATAGATTCATACGATAAGAGAGGGTATTTCGTTCTATATTTGAAAGATTTTATGAAAGTAGATATTAAAATATTGACCTATAATCCCTGCAAGTACGATTATAATCGATATCTTTTGTAGTAAACCACAGGAGTGAAACTGCTAAGTCTATTAAATTTTATCGAGTAGCAGTTTTATTTGCGGTAATAGGATAAAATTGTGTGAAACATGTTTCATCAAATTTGGGTAAAAGTTGGGTTAATGAAACAAACTTTCAATTTTTAAATTTATTGATAAGATACATTTATATCAAAGCCTTTCGAAATTATTTGTATGCATCTAAAACATTGACTCGACATTAATCACTCATTCCAAAACAAAATTGTTTCAGTGTATATCAACTTAGTCCTAAATTTAATCGAAATATCTACTTATTTTCTGGTTTCATGATTGAGCCTTATATGTAAATAACCCAGCAAGACATTCGACATAGAAAATCGTACCAAGAAAAACCAAATTTTTTTTGTTCGCTATTGCTCGGAAACCTGCAATAAAAATTATTGAAGAAGTTTTACATGGATGAATGATACAAATAGGGTTTGATATTGATTCAGTTATTTCATTTTGGTCGACTGTATAACTTTAAAAGCTATTCAATTAATACAAACAACCTTTGCATGCACTTCATTCTACGACAATGATTGTTCAAATATTGACGCCAAAAGCATATTTAAAAACTTACCGGTGGAAAGAAAGATTTGGGTTCAAATATTCCTATTTTTTTGCAAATATAACATTGTCGAACCATGTTTTACAGTTGAAACACTCTTTCGAAGTCTGCAAAATCACAATAAGCACTTAATTTTACTTAATTTTCACTTGTAAACAAATACAAATTAATTATTGAAAAGAAAAATAGTGCGTTCAGATGTTGCGTAAATTATAGAAAGAACGCTCACCAACTCCCATATGTGTAGGCAATTTTGAATAAACATAGGAATGCGAAATTTTTGTCTGCCTTGGATATTAAGTCCGCCTTCTATCAGATACCAGTCAGAGGTCTAGGGAATTCACAGCTTTTACTATTCCAGACCACGGTTTGTATCAGTTTGGTCGATTATCCTTCGGTTTGACCAATTCACCTGCGACATGGCAGCGAATCATGGATAGTGTATTGGGACCTGGCTTTTAGCCTTTTGTTGTAGTTTACTCGGATGATATTATTGTTGTTTCTCCTGACTTCGAATCTGCAAATTAAGTATATCTAGCCTTAAATAATTGGGATATTTATTGAGGCGGATGGTATTCGCCCTGATCTTGAAAAGGTTGAGCCAATTTTAAATATTCCTAGCCCAAAGAGTGTGACTGAGATCAAATCTTTTATAGGAACCGCATCATGGTACAAGAAAGTTGTGCTTTATTTTTCATTACTTCTGTCCCCGTCATCGAACATGATTTAAAAGAAAGGCACGTGATCCTGGACGTCTGAGCTGCATGGTAAAGCTCTCCAGAAATCCCTAGACCCTCGAGATTTCGCAAGACTCTAGAAAGAAGCCTTCTCGCAGCTTCTTGTAGTAGACCTAATCGGTTGATAACATGTTACGCTTATATTTGGTCAAATCATTATTTCTCAGCTCCATCATGTCTCTAACATTAGGAGGAACCCAAGCATCTATTGGCTTAGTAATCCTCGACTCAACAAAAGGAGCATGTCTTTCAAAGGCAACTATCAATTTTTATCGAAGATCTTAGAGTCAATATTACTATCGTATAATATGACCTGAAAGTTATTTCTTGATGAATCAAATTTGAAATCAGCTAAAATAAAAGCACGATTAGGCATGACTAGGGTTCAGAACTGATTTTGACTATTATGACCAGGGATTCATCAAGTCAAGTAGCTTGATTTTTTTAAGGAGAACTTGAATTGAAAGTCAAGCTTGTAACGAATACATACTTGACTCTTGACTTGAATTGATTTGAGATATTTATTACTTGACTTGATATCAAGCTACTTGGTATTACTTGATCATGATACGTACGAGTCGTGCTACGTATATTTCTGCAAGTTCATGCGTGTTTAGACAAATTCAGGGGGTTTCCCGAGGTCCGTGCTGAATGAAGCGATCGCGCAGTCTTCTTAATTTTATCTAGGTGAATAGAGAGGTATTTTTGTCCAAGTGTGTGAGCCGTTACGTCAAATAATTGAGTGTTTCAACCTGTGCAAAAAATGAGTATTTCATCGGAAATAATGGAATTAGAAACCAGCGGGTGAGAATATGTGTTTGAGGAGAATACTCAATCCGGAGATCGCGATCTTATACAAGGGCTAGCACACAAAACATCTAAGAGCAATGGAAAGAAAAAAATCACAGTTTATTTCACAGTTGAACAAGATCCGAAGAGTTCGAAAAAGACTGATAAGCAAGGGACATGCACGCTTTGCACAACGAAACCCACTGTACCAAAAATGAAAAATTGTGGAACATCTGCATTGAAAAGGCATTTGCAATCCAAGCATACTAAAATCTATGAACAAGTATTTGGGATAGTAGAACATTCGACAACTCATGCAAATTCCTCTGAAAGCACTAATGCTAATAAGGAGAGTACAATTTTAAGCTGGCTTAGTAGTAGTGGCAGTAATACAAATGAAAGAGTAAGTAACAGTTAAATGTATAATTTTTGTAAATGGAATGACGTGTATATTTTGAGATATTATAAATATAATGTACTATATCCCTATTCCTAAAATTAAAAAAAAAGTACTATGAAATTTGCATTATTTTATAAAGTCTGTCTTTTTATAATCAGATGTTAATTAAAATTGTTCTATTGTACATTTTCAGGATTTCCAACAAGAAAAGTTTCAGAAGCTACTTGTAAAATATATGGTAAAAAAGTACCTACCGTTCAATTTTTTCGAGGACGAAATAAGTTTACAAGTTTATAGATACTTAAATCCTAAAGTAATTTTGCCTGGTAGAAATAAAATGAATTCTTTGGCAATGAAAATGTTTGGGTCAGCACAGGATTCCCTCAAAGATTTACTAAACAAAAACAAATCGAAAATCTCATATACCATAGATGGTTGGTCCTCTTTTAATATGAAAGGGTACTATGGAATCACTGCTCATTTTATCGATGATAATTGGAGACTACATGCCATCCTTTTGGATTTTGTTTCGACGCAGGGACAACATACTGGCAGATGGATAGCAAAGCTATTTGCTGATACATTGGAATTCTACGATTTAACTAATTCTGTGCAAGGAATTACGACCGACAATACAAACAGCAATTTCACATTTATGAATGAGCTGACAGATTTCATTTCCGACATTGACCCTAAAAATAGTCATTTCGTATGTTTTGCTCACATTTTAAATTTGGGGGCAAGAGATTTTATAAAAATACTTGATTTGAATTCTGAGTTTCAAGAGATAAATGATACCCTCTCGGGTGTAGACAGTGGTGAAATATCTAAAGATGTATATTCGCTATCGCCAATAAAAAAAAATTCATTGCCTCGGCAAGAAGTTGAAAAATTCTGAAAATCTCCGTAAAGATTTCGAAAAATTTTGCATTACTATGAATTTAAATATGGCTTTGCCAAAATTAGATGTCATAACAAGATGGAATTCAACTTTGGATATGCTGCGGTGAGGCCTTAATATGAAAAAGTCGTTAAACATTCTTTGTGATAACACAGAAAATATGAAAACTTTGAAGCCTACAGACACGGAGTGGTCGATCATAGATCGAGTTTGTAAATATCTGAACAGTTTCAAGACGCTTTCCAAAACATTAGAAGGTGAAGCATATTGCACACTTCCGATGGTGATAATTGGTACAAATATACTCCTGGATAAGCTAGAACAATGGGCTATTGAACTCGACAATAATCCTAGTAGAGATGAGACTGATGAAAAATTCATTTATAGTATTCAAGCGGCTAAAGATAAAATTATCAAACATTACCAAAGAACCAACTGGATGTACTGTGTTGTTTTAGTCTTAGATCCCCGGCATAAAGTGGAAACATTCTCCAATACAAGTTGGAGAAAGAAGCAGTTAGACACTTTGAAACAATTTTTGAAACAAAATATTTTCAGCCAGGTCTACAGCGCACAACAGCATCATCTTTACCTTCATCTTCAAATGATGAGTTCGACATCGATCTCCTAAGCTTATTCAAGAAATCTGCAATGAATTGAGCAAATGAATTGGCTTGGCGTTACGAAATAGACAAATTCCTTTCGGAACCACGTGCTGACAGTTCTGAAGATATTTTAGAATGGTGGAAGAGGCACGAAAACGTTTTTCCAAACTTGGCCATAATGGCCAAAGATTTCTTATCAACGCCAGCTCCTGTTGAAAGGCAGTTTTCCAGAGCAGCACTGACAGTTACAAAAACTAGGAATAGATTAGGCGACAATTCTATAAGATGCTAAGACACATAGTCTTAGATCCTGGATGGAAAATGAGGTGGTCAAACAGTGCTTAGACAATTCTCATAATTGAGAAATTATTATTTTTATTTTTTTATGTATTATAGCGATAAAATTTGTGTTTCCATTTTGAAATAGTTGATATTTTTGATTCTCATATTCAAGTTTGATAAATAAATGTATTTTTTGCAAAGTTCATTCTCATTCCAATTGATGTGTAGACTGAAATAAAAATTTCTAATTAAAGATCAAGTAGTTTGGTAGAAGTAATTGGTTTTTCGAGTACTTGATAAATTAATACTTGACTTGACTTGACATTGAAAAACTACTACTTGACTCGAACTTGACTTGATTTCAAGTCAAGTCAAGTCAAGTAGTTGAATATCAAGTCAAGCCATGAATCTCTAATTATGACAGTTTTTCAAGATTGGGGTGTTCTCAAAATGTTTTTTTCAAAATCAAATTCAGAAAAATAATTTTAGATTTGTGTTGATAGTTCTCCGAAATAAGTTTGATAAAAGATACCGGTCATATCGTAAGATTAATAAAGAGAAAATGAGACGAAATAGATGATGATTATTCTCAAAATGAATGAGTCATCAATGCAATCTATAAAATAATTTCCTGAGATGCAGATGTTGAAATCAAAGGAAGCTATCTTCGATAGAAGTAGCAGCTGTGGAACAACCACGAACTACAACACCCTGTATATCTCATCCTAAGATATAAAAATAAGTTAATTATTCATCGGACATTCTTTATTTGTTCCAGAAGACCTGTCATACCAATAAAAATTCCATTCGGAATATACAGCTCCATCTACCTTTCAATAAACGAAACATCATAATAGAGATAAATAATCATTGTGGCCTTGAATCTCGCATACGGAATCTCCCAATTAAATTGAGCGTGCATTTCGGGAACGACAAACTGATTATGGAGTAAGAAGATCCTTATTGAATAATTGTAAATGGGAGAGAGAACACCCACTTCTTTAATGTTCCTTGGAGAAACAAGACCTGAACACCTCAGAATCTGAAATTCCTAAATAATGAAAACACTGCTAGTAAGCATTTTGCCAGTTTTATTCTTCTTGACAACCACCGGAAAATCAGAGGAAGACGACTTGTGCGAGACCGTACGTTTTATAAAGAAGAAAGTGTATATGCGCTGTTGCCAAATCGAATATCGCACCCTCGACAACAGTGAACCGGGCGAAACAACAATAAAAATGGATGGGATAATTCTGAAATGTGAAGAGAAGTTGAAAAAGATACCAGTAGCAAGTATTGTGTATCCGAAAGCTTTCGATAGGACTGAAACGGAAAATAGTAGTGATGGCTTGAAAAAAATTGTAACTGCTCCACATTTACTTAATAGGAATCTTGCAGATTCGCCTGAAAGATGTCCCGATGATATGATTATGGACCCCGCTGGTGACTGTGTTGAAGTGTGGGAATGAATTAACTTATTTCCTCTAAGATTACTTGAAGTTCGTTGTATATTATCGATTGTAACAGTACATTTCTGTTCTGAATTGTTGTTTTTCCATCTGAAAAAAAGGTTTGTATTTTGCAAAAATCTAATCTAAATTACGCAGAGCTGCTATTCTACAGAGGGTGTAATGAGAATTAGCCTTTATTTGCCAATTCCAGTACTCTTGAAAGCAAGCTCCTTATTGAATCAAATTTTATGGATTCCTTCCGTTCCGAAATCTTTTTCAAACAGCTTTTAACCTATAAAAATTCAAAAATGCACTGACGAGAGATCAGGAGCTTTTGCTAGCTTATTCTAGAGTCTTTTTTCGTACTCCTAAACTAGTTATACAAATTCAACCGCCACGATAAATGAACCAAGCTATATCTCAAATTAAAATTAACTACTCATAGTATTTCTTTAGTTTTTTTCGAAGTTCAATTTCCTTTTTTTAAACTGAGCATTCACGAAATCTGTTAAGCGATTTTTGAATATAATAAAGTAATCCCTTATCTTTCTATAAATGAAGGATGACCATATTTTAATGAGGTTTTGACATTCCTCCTGGTATGTTTCATGGCCTGAAAGAACTTGTTTACAGTTTGGAGATATCTTATTTATTAATTGGTGGAGTAGAAAATTATTACACTGGTCAACAGTGGTTTTGGTGCCGAAGATTTTAGAGGTGATTTCATATGAATTTGATGCCCTGAATTAAAATCTGCTCTTAGTTTTTGCCTGCCAGCTCGAATTTTTAAGATATCAACATTTTTGTGAATTATACATTAATCTATTTTAAAAGAAAAATCATGGTTTCAAGAAACAAATTAATGAAGGAATTTTCATTATATCACAGATATTATTCATTGTATACTATAGAAAACAGAAAAAGTCATCATTTAAACCAATTACTCACTAAACATTTCGGAAACTTTTTTTGCGTGACATTCTTGAATGTATTTTAGAACAATCCCGTTTTGAAGACCAGCAGAAATCTGCCATCATGTGAGTATCCCATCTTCCTTGATAGCGATCCTCCATACATTTGATATCTTGGTGAAATCTTTCACCTTGCTTCTCACTAATGTTGCCTTAATTATCAGGAAAACGGTCTAAGTGGCTGTAAATAGTGCACCTTAATGCTCATGTTACACCCAAGTGATCTGAAATTATTCAGCATCTCATTGTCTGATTTAACATAGTTTTCAGCTTTGTGTTTACCCAGAAAATTTTGGACAATTGAAACAAATGAATTGCAGGCATTTTTTGCAATCTCAATCATTGAATTTATGAAGTTAGGGTCTTTAATCAGCTGTCTGATTTGTGGGCCATCAAATATTCCTGCTTTAATTTTTTCCTTGCTCAGCTAAGGCATTTTTTTCCCTTATATGCAAAGCATGACCCATTCTTATCAAAAGCCTTTACAAACTGCTTCATTAGAGCCAGCTTGATATGCAGGGGTGGAAACATGATTTTCTCTCGCGGAACTAAAGGATTATTGATGATATTCTTTCCCCCAACATCCATGTTTTCTCTTCTAGGCCACTCTTTTCTAACCCAGTGTTGCGTTTTGTCTCTGCTATCATGAGCATGAGGCACAAGAAACAAGTATACTTGGTGTGGCCACTTTGCTGTTCAAGGAGAACGTTTAACATTTTTGAGTCTATACAAATCACCCATTGGTGTTCATGATACTTTATTTTTTCCAAAACGAAAGCTATGTTGTCATATTGTTCTTTCATTTTCGTTGAGTGAGCAATTGGTATTGAGCCATATTTGTTCCTATTATGAAGAAGAACACATTCCAAACTTCGCTTTGAGCTGTCAATAAATAGGCGCCAATCATCCGGAAAATATTCAGGAAGACCCATTTTTACCAGGAGTTCTCTAATAGCATGGCAAAATACAAGATTTTGTTCTTCAAAGAAAAAAGGTAGGAGATCTTTCTCCCTTGTGCGATAAAATGTAATTTTCGTTCCTGGTTGAAGTAAATTTGTTTCCTTCAACCTGGAAGCTAGTTATTAAGAAGCTTATTATGATGAGATCTCTAGTGAGGTCATTTAACTCATCTTTGTTGAAACATTGGGGAATTGATGACATCGTTTCAAAATCACTGTCACCTTCACTAGTGTCAGAATTCTGATCAGATAGACATGTGTCCTCACAGAGTTCTGGTAGCTGCTGAAAAGTTGGAATTGACTCTTCTTCTGAGTGAGGGATAGGGCGTCTTGCAGAAAATAAATCTGCATAAGCCCACTTTTTACGTTTATTTCGATTGATTCCAGTAATATTTACTAGGCAGAAATAACAGTAATCGAAGTGATTTTTTGGTTCTCTCCAAACCATTGGTACTCCGAATTTCAGACCTTTCCTTTTCCCGGTAGTCCACTGTCGTAAATGCTTTGTACAAGTTTTACAGACAATATGTGGTGCCCAGGTTTTATCCTGATCACCAAGCTCAACACCAAAATATCCAAGATAAGCCCTCTTTACAAAGTCACTAAATTTTTCTGTTTTCCAAGAAAGTATATTCTCCGCATATGTAACAAAAAATATCAGGATGATGTACAGAGCTTCTTCTACTTGAACTCATTTCTATTTAACAACACAAATACAACCATTCACATTAACAATCTACTTTCTAGATTTACTTTTCAACAACTCGTTACTAAAGATAAATTTCATATGAGGCTAAGTTCTATCTATCTGCACCGCGAGAATTCACAAACTTACCTCAACTCTCAACTGCAGTTAAAGCTCACTTCAGACTGGACACCTCCATATATCGGATTTCTATGTAACTAACTGGATGACACTAAATAAGATTAAATCCAACTTGTTAACAGTTGGTCAACCAATCAGTTATATATCTCATATTGTTAGTCTTCTATTTGTAATAAATGAATTAAAATAATAATTATAATAAATATCATTATTTTAAATTCAATTTGTTACAAATGAAATAAGGAAAATATACAAGAATCTATCTCTTGTATAAATACTCAACACTCATACTTGAAAGTATTAAATAGGAAAAAGCATTGATAGATAAGGGAATTTATCTAAAAATCTAGAGCTGATACAAAAAAACTGCTATCATATTTAGATTCAGCAATAAAAAAATAGTTAAAATCAGCTCAAAAATTCTAGGCACCAAAAAAATTTTTTTTGTAGGCCTGTGTTATCAATGATAAACATGAACGTAATGTACCTTATAGACATGATACAAATTTCAAACACAACTGAATTTTCTTCTTCTTTTTCTCAACAACTGTCTGAGGGTGCTCAACTGCAGAGATAACAGAATAATTCAGTCATTATTTCAGTTTTACAGCCATAAATACAGAATTACTTCTGTAAATCTATCATTCAAAATGTAAAACCTGATGAAGCCACAGTGTTCGCGAAACAATTTTTGTAAAAAACAATAAAAACTTGTGGAAATCTGAATCTTATTATTTATTTAAAATGAATTTCCACACAATGAACACCGATACAATGAAAAATTCCAGTTGTTTTTCGTGTGAAGGGAAGAAACTATGGTATGAAAATAAAACTTTAAAAAAATCAAACTTTAACACCTCAAAAACGAAACGTTAACTACTTCATGTTTATGGGGCTTTATTCTTAAACTTACTTAAGGAATCTCCCTCTTTTGTTTGTACGTTCAATTTAGGAACAGCCTCCATATAATAAAAGGATTTTCTTACTTACTTGTCGAAGATACTAGCTGTTCCCGTACACAACGTAACACAGATTTACTCATTGGAACTTGAAAATCACCCATTTAAAAATTTGATACGTAGGACCCTATGTCGGTTTCGTTCTTCTATTCTAAACATTGAAGTTAAGATATGTGTGCGGGTACAAAATTAGAAATAATAATAATCACCCGCTTAATGAAGGACAGCGCACTTCCTGAGTCGCTGGTTATACTATAACAGTAGATCCAAAAATTATCTTTGGTAGAAAAGATGTTTACAAGGTGAATAAAAACAAGTTCGTAGTTATAACAGAATTATGTATTCATAGATAAGAATAGTTCGGCACTTGAGTTTACACTCACAGAAAGAGTTTTTAGGTGTCTATAATAACCAAGGATTTGAACCTCTTTGCTCAATCTTGGGCACTTCTGGTAATATTAAATGATAAAGAGATCTGACCTTATTTGTTGTTTGGAGTTCACCACAGCTCTGCTTCAATCGTCGAGGGTAGATTTCTCAGAATAAGGTACAGGCGCTTTGGATAAAGCTTCTCAAACTTCCACTGATGAATTGTGCCTTGGCGATATGTAATTGCGTCACAGGTTCACAATTCACAACCTTTTTCTCTTACGTAAAGAATTTCAACTGAGTAATTCACATACTCAATAAACTAGGGTAGCTAATTGACCCAAAAACAGATTATTTTGAGAGTTTAGAGGAACTTGTAGTTTTTTGTGCCGTTATAGACTGGTGAAAGTAAATTGGTAAAAGAGAACTTACTTGTAGTACTATACACGAGAGAGTCTAGAGAGAGAATGAATTTGAATAATTGAGAGAGGTCGTACAGGTAGCTAAGTCTAGGGATTTCCAAAATTCTGTGCGACAGAAGGCATTCTTGGAAGTAACCGCCGCTACCCCAAATTCCAAGAACGGTCCTTTGTTGCGAGAATATCACAACAATATGTGTATAGATAATTGGTGTTCTCCAGAATCAAATCAGTCAGCTTTATGATTCATTACAAGAGAATCTGGATCCTCAAATGTTATCGAGTGTAATGAACATGGCAACAAGGGTGTTCAGTGACCAATTCAAGAAGGTATAAGACATTAACCAAAAAAAGTTAAAAGATTTAAGTTAAAAACATGGATTGTTAACACAGTCCCCTTGTAATGAGGATTTCCTGACCGATTACACAGATGTAATTATTCCTGTTGAAGTAAAGTTGATTCTTAGTTTAGGCGAAAAACATAATTTTGTTATTCAATTGAACAAGTTTATTCTTGAAAGTGTAAATAAAGCAAAATATCTGAAATTGACAATTATAACGTTACACTTCTGAAAAATTATCACCGATACCTGATTATTCTAGAAAACATCGTTTTTTTGATGAATAAAAGAGAATTTTTCATTCTTATCATAACATCAATTCATTCAAGAAAACTACAAAAAAATCAATCAAAAAATAAATAGAATACAACACATGTGTTTCGAGATTTGTGTATAACACTTTTCTCTCATCAGGCATTCATATTCTATTAACAATAATTTAAACAATTCTTGGTTACAACTTACCTTGTGAGATGCCGCAGACGGAATAAAAATGAGCATGCTAATTTGGAATCAGTATTCTGAAAGCTATCCTCAAATATAAGCATAGTGTATTTTCTAGCTTAACATAATTTTGTTCCTGATAGATTTCCAGTATTGAACATTATAAAAAATTTGGAGTATTGTATTGGCACTCAAGAATTGAGTGGAGATGAAAAGGATAACTTTCGAGCTTGGTGTGTAGGTTTAGCAGAAACCATTTAAATAGATATCAACATGAAAAACATGAAATTCTTTCGAGGAGATATTTGAGGCAAACTTTCGAATTAGTTAAAAATAACCAACAGTTGGTGATTAGCATGTTGAATAAGGGAAATATAACCGTTCTTACCATACAAACAGAGATGAATATGAGAGAGGTGTTTCAAAATATTAGATGATCCAAATATGTATGAAAGACTTATGAGAGATCCTTCTGCTGAAATCCAAAATAATATCAACAAAGTAAAGTTATGAGAGAATGCCAATTTATATCAAACAAAGAATACTAACTTATGATCGAACATAATGGCATTTCTCCGAAAATATATTTGTTGCGATATTCTCGCAACAAAGGACAGTTCTTGGAATTTGGGGTAGCAGCCGTCACTTCCAAGAATGCCCTCTGTCGGACGGAATTTTGGAAATCCCTAAATTTAGTTACATGAACTTTTGTACACGTCCGAACTCTTTCAGTTATTAAAATTCATTCTCTCTACACCTCTCAAGGTGGTAAGTACTCCTACAAGTAAATTCATTCTCTCTCAAGACGCTCTTGTGCACAGTATCTTCAAGTAAGCTCTCTTTTATCAATTTACTTTCACGAGTCCATAACGGCACTCAGAACTACAAGTTCCTCTAAAGATCTCTCAAAATAATCTGTTTTCGGGTCAGTTAGCTACCCTAGTTCATGTGTATGTGAATTACTTAGTTGAAATTCTCTACGTAAAAGAAAAAGGTTGTGAATTGTGAACCTGTGAAGCAATTACATATCGCCAAGGCACAATTCATCAGTGGAAGCTTGTGAAGCTTTATCCAAAGTGCCTGCACCTTATTCAGAGAAATCTACCCTCGACGATTGAAGCAGAGCTGTGGTGAACTCCAAACAACAAATAAGGTCAGATCTCTTTATCATTTATATTACCAGAAGTGCCTAGATTGAGCGAAGAGGTTCAAATCCTTGGTTATTATAGACACCTAAAAACTCTTTCTGTGAGTGTAATCTCAAGTGCCGAACATTGTGTAACTATTCTTATCTGTGAATACATAATTCTATTGTAACTACAAACTTGTTTTTATACACCTTGCAAACATCAAAGATAATTTTTGGATCTACTGTTATAGTATAACCAGCGACTCAGGAAGTCCGCTGCCCTTCATTAAGCGGGTGATTATTATTACTTTTAATTTTGTACCCGCACAATATTGCCTGAGAAAAGTTCATAAAACAACTTTGAACTTGAGACCTATTGTAAGTTGCATTGATGCCCCGTTTACTTATTTAACTAAGTTCTTACATAGCATTTTTGTTGATTATTTGTCAACTTCTACATAGAGCATAGAAAACTTTTTCTTTGGTACAATCACTGACAGACATCACAGTGCCAAATACTATATCCTTGTTTCTCTAGATGTTGTCTCCCTGTTTACAAACATACCAATTTCACTCGTGACTAAATTAGTTAAAAAACACGCATGTAATAAGTTGTTACACTCTGCTTGATAGAGAAATTCTTTTGTTGAATACCTATTTCGGGAGTAGTTATTTCTGTTCAATGGTCTATTTTACAAACAACTGGGTGGTGTCCCTGGAAGTCGTTTACTTGCAGAGTTTGTTATGTGCTTTTTACTTATGTTGAGTCTAAGTTGGGCTTTAAATCAGCATTATCAAAATTTTATGTTAAATACATAATCCTGTTATCACCAAAAGACATGATCTAACATAGATTAGATGTTTTCAACTCTTTCCAGAGCAAAATAAAATTTACCTTGGAGGTTGAAGTTCATGGTAGACTCCCTTTTTTGATCATTATAAGTGATAAGTGATGGGGATAAGTTAATCTCTGATTGGTACACGAAACCTTATAATCCTGGTAGATGTATGAGTTTTTTCAGTAATCATAGTTTGACACAAAAAATTAATATAGTAAAAAATTTAATGTTTTGGGCCTCAAAACTCTGAATTCCATGATAAAAATAACAACTATCCCAAATATTTGATCGATAGAACGTGTAGAGATTTTGGACAGTTTGATGTTACGGGTTTAAATAGTAATGTATCTGAAAACAATTTCAGACATTATAGTTTCCTTTTTATCACTGGATTGACTCAGAGTATCAGTAAAATTGCAGGGAATCCGGATGTTGCTGCGCCTTTTACAGGTTACAGATGAGACATCAAAGTTGTTTGGATCCGATTTAGTTAACCAGGTGCCCTGTTTTAATTGTGATAAATCTCATATTAGACAGACTAGACAATATTTTAAAGAGAGATTAAGGCAACATAAAAATAATTGTAATAAATTAACCCAGGTTTATAAAATAGCTTTAGCCGCCCACACACACGTTACAGGTCACAGATTTTGACGAAGTAAAACTTTTAGATTATGAAAAAAATAGATATGCAAGAAACATTAGTGAAATGGTTTGTATAAAGATAAATAAAAATAAAACTGTAAACCATAGAGAAGATGTGCAGGGTCTCAGTATATTATATAGTCAACATTGAGGTTTTTCTGTTTTTGTTGAGATATAGTTATTGAATTTGTGCTTCGTATAAAGTTCACTATTATGTATGTTTGATAATGGAGATAACAGTTGTTCTGGTTCATACCCAGTGACCATAAAATTTTAGAACATAGAATTTATAACCTCAAATGATTTACCTAATTTTCCATTGTGTGGTCGTTCTAGAATTAACCGTAGTCGACGTTATGATAGACAGTACCTCATTTTCGATTTCGTTAGTTTTCTTTATATTGACGATAACTTTTAGATTTTGACTAGGTAAGTGTGATATGATGTACTCCCCCTTATAATGTAATTTTTTAGCCTTGGGAAACAGGTAAGCTTCATCGTTCGCATAGTTTTGATATAAACGTTGTTTCAAAGTCCAAATTCCCGTTATTCTGTTTCACACCCGTTATAGTGTTGTTTTTCCCTGCACAGCACTACCCTTTTAGACGTACTTAGTGCAACGAAGACATGTTGCCCTACTAGTTCTCGTAATAACAAATAAAATCCTTTCCTGCTAGTTATTCTGCATTTCGTTCGATTCTAGGAACTCGAATAAGGGGCAATTCTCCTCCAGCATGCGGTGAACCAATAAAATCATTGAATTGTGGCATGATCGCAGTCTCGCATATATATATATCGAACTTTATATTATGTTTCTTTCAGTTATATCCTCGATAATCAGATTTGCCTTTCCTTCCTGCTCGTATACAAAGTCTCCCAAAGCTTCCATTGTAAAGGGGACCCACCTATTGAAGTCAGATTTATACCAAACATATTGATATTTAATTCCTGTATAAGAATGAGATTTCCTGGAAATCCAACGAGGTTCGACTCTTGTATCGATTGGTGGAGTCAGACTGATTCATTTCGTATTGAATCTTTTGAGGAAAGTACTCTGATTAATGCAATCTGCATATCAAAATTTGAAACACCATACCATTCTCTACTTTTATCGTAAATTTTTTTGAAAATTTTATCTGGAAAAAATACTGTCATCTGATTTGGAAATTTTAAAGAATTATTTTATTGAGTGGCGATTATGTCCAAATCCCAACAAAACAGAGGTATCTTGTTTCCTTCTTATTAATCATGAAAAATATGGGAAATTAGCTGTAACTTTCAATGATTCGCCTATCGAACATAGTTTCTATCCAAAATAGTTAAGGAGTTAAAAGAAAGATTCATCTCTTAATTACAAGGCTCATGTAAATGATCTAGTCTAAAACTGAAAACTAGGAATAATATTGTTCAGAAATTAGCTGGATCATCTTCTGATGCTTCCACTCTTCGCACAGCATCTCTAGCCCTAGTTTTTTCTGCAGCTGAGTATTGTTGCTCTCTTTGGTTTAATAGTGCACATACACAAAAAATAGATGCACAATTGAATACATCCATGAGAATAATTACTGGTACCATAAGATCTACACCGGTTCATTGGTTACCAGTTTTGTCTAACATTGTCCCTCCCCATATTCGGAGACAGAACAAATATCATTCTTATCCCAATTTATTCCCAATTATTTCATATATCCCACAAAATAGAATTCCCAGATTGAAGTCACGTAAACCATTATGGCATAATAAGCTCTTCAATATCAACATAACTGATAAAGAATTATGGAAGACTGAATGGAACTCTTACGAAATGTTCAAGCAGTATCTCGTTTCTGATGTTTCTAAAAAAATTCCTGGTTTTGATCTTCCAAGAAAAATTTGGACAGTTCTTAATCGTTTGAGAACAGATCATGGTCGTACCAATAGCATGCTATTCAGATGGAACTCATTTCCTAGCGCAAGTTGTGAATGTGGAGAAGCAGAAGAAACAATACCTCATCTCATCAATAGTTGTCCCATATATAAATTTCAAGATGGTTTCAGGGCTATTCGTGATATTTCAGACTCTTTCTTGGAAAGGGGTTATAATTTATAACTTATAAATTTCAAACGAATATGATACGTATTTTTGTTATTCTGTTATTTAGGCTGCTTTTGTCTTTTTATTTCCAGATTCGATGTGAGCAACTTGAAGAAGTCTCTATCTCCATCAATCGAAGACCACTCTTGAAGAAAGAAGCCCCTTAAATATATTTCAGCTAATTTTTGTATTTTCACACTTTGACGGGGAGGCAGGGTTCTTTTTCACTGGGGTTTTTTCCCTAGGCTTTTATGTGATACGCCGAATTGTATGACACCCCGTCACTAACCCCTGATCTATATGCTTTATTGTTTTCTAACTAAATATTGTAAGCCAAAAGTTCAAAAATTTTCCGATTCAGTTGTCCATTCGACATTTCGCATCGATTACAGTAGAGCAGAGAACGTCAACTTTCTAATGAGGAATGTCATCGTTCGTTTTTTCTGATGAATCCCGAATCTTCTTGGTTGCACATGATGATAAGCCTCAGTTTGATACTGAGCTTCATAAAAACTGAACAGAAGACGTTATGGTATGGAATGCTATTGCATTTGCCAGAAGGTCACTTAAACACTTTATTACCTGTTCAAAAATCCAATATTTCCGCAAACACTAAACCCCATATTGTCAGAGCTAGCCTAAATTTTTTTCGAGCGACTCATGTGATTCTAATGCCATGGTCGCTCAGATCCCCCGATATTTCACCCATAGAGTATATTTGAACATCAAGGGTTAAAGGCTCACGAACTTAAACGGCTCCTTGTGTAAGTAACTAGGTAAAAGGTATCCAGAAGGCGATCGGGTATTTGTTTTCCTGCCACATTCGGAACAGGGCGTACAAAAGGAGCGAGGTGGTTCGTGGCGTTCGCCACGGGTACGCATAGCTCATTTTACGTACGAGCGTATTATCGTAATAATCAATAGTTAGCATTGGGAAATGGATCGGGTGGTTTGAGAATCTAAATCTAGGCAGTAAGTATCTGTCTTTTCGTCAAGTTCTGGATATGTTTGTCCCATTTGAGTTGTCGGTCTATTGTAACTCCTAAATATTTTATATTCTCGGCTTCAAGGATTGAAGTATCTTGATCGAATTCAATATTACCTATATCTGGAAGTCCTGAACGATAAGAAGAGAATGGCAAGTACTTGATCTTTTCCGTATTGATAGTCAACTTATTGTCTTGAAACCAATTTTTTATCCTAAGCAGATCCCTTTCGGCCTCTTTCTTCAATTGCTCCCAATTTTCTGCTTCATATAACACTGCAGTATCGTCTGCAAAGCTTATAACTTCACTTTTTCATTAGTAGCAGATTGTTGACATAAATTATGAACAGTATTGGCCCCAATACCGTTCCCTGGGGTATTCCGTATTGAGTCGTCCTTTTCTCACTATTATGGCCATTTAATTTGACAAATTGTGTTCTGGCTAATGAATAACTTCTGATAAGTTCATATGCGCTCCCTCTAAAACCAATAAGATGAAGTTTACGGAGAAGTTTTTCATGGGAGACGGTATCAAAGGCCTCTGCAAGATCAAAAAAAAAACACAAAGACCTACCCTGCCACTATCCAACCAATTGTATATAGTTTTCGTAAGTCTTCCAATAGCATCTTACGCTGACTTGCCCTCTATGAAACCGTATAGGCTATCTGATATAATTCTGTATTTTTTTTCTAGAAAATCAACAATACGATTTTTCAATTTTTTTTCTATAATTTTTGTTACATTAGATCTAAGACAAATAGGTCGGTAGTTTGATAGATCGCTTTAATTTCCTGATTCAAAGAAAGGCTTGATTATACCTATTTTTAGAACTCTCGGGAACTGTCCAGTCTGAAGACACTTGTTGGCCAAAAGCACAAGAGGTTCTGTTACTTCATCTTGAATGTTCTTCAGCAGTTCACCTCTGACACCGTCCTCCCCGGGAGCACCATGGTTCTTCAACTGATTTATCACAAGTTTTATCTCACTTTTACAAGTTGGAAATAGAAATAATGTATTATCAGAATAAACTTCTCCTTCTTCCTGTGTATGAACTTCTTTCACTTTATCAGCTAGGTTTTTTCCAATTTTACCGAACTCCTCCACTATATCTTCCTTTGCTCTCAGTACTTGTCCTGATGAGTTCCTGATCTTTTCAATTTCTCTCTTTATATATATGTGGCGAATTTTTTTGCTGCCAGAGTTGCAGGAGTTTGCAGGCTTCAACTCAAAAACGAGGGTCCAGCAAAATGGGCCACTTGCCATACCTCAAATGACTCAATGGATTCCCTGATAAATTCATTTCGCGAATTGGTAACATCAACTGGCCTCCCAGAAACCGCCACCTTAGCCTTTTGACTATTTTGCAGGGGGATATCTCAAAAGTAAGGATGATCCAAATAATCCGCCGAATCTAACCTAGTTGGAGCAAATTATCAGGTTAGAAATGGCAGCAATATCAATAGATATTTATCAACGTGTTATAACCAATCTTCGTTACCTTTAAGAAGAGTGCCAGCAACGCAACATACATCATTTGAATATCATCATCTTTTCCAAATAATTCTCCAATCCATATGATGATTAAACAATAAACTTTTTTAATGTTCACAAATATTTTTTGTCTTATTCAACTTACAAATACTCTTTCTAGACACCTTGTACATTCAAAAATATCTAAAATTGACCATTATAGTCCTACACTTCTTGAAAGTATCAATTATATCTCTATTTATTCTAGAAAACACTGTTTTCGTTGATGAATAAAAGAGAATTTTTCATTCTTAACATAACATCAAACAATTAAAAAAAATTTCGAAAAAATTAATCAAAATATGAAATAGAATACGACACATGTGTTTCGAGATTTGTGTATAACACTTTCTCGTCTGGCATTCATATTCGATTAACAATAATTTAAAAAACACAAGTGAGTTGTAACCAAGAATTGTTCAAATTATTGTTAATAAAATATGCCTGACGACAGAAAAGTGTTATACACAAATCTCGAAACAGATGTGTCGTATTCTATTTAATGTTTCAATTGATTTTTTTTTGTAGTTCTTTAAATTGTTTGATGTTATGATAAGAAAGAAAAATTCTCTCTTATTCATCGAAGGAAACAGTGTTTTCGAAACGAGCTGAGTACAGATGCTTAAAAATGTACATCTACGACCCCTGATGTTAAAAATTTTACGAAGAAATGTTAAAATATTTAGTTGAGTATGAACCTTATGGTAATGGTTATTATATAGAATGAAAGAATATCGTTCATATTGTTTTCCTTTTAGACACACTTTCTCATTTCATTTTCAAGTACTAAGTATTTCGTGAAGAATTTGATCTGAAATAAAGCACTATTGTTATTATAATTACTATTAAGTTCCAGGACATCATATTTGCTAAGGTTATACATACATTTTTGGAACATTCTGTATCACCTATTCATGAAAAATGTTTCAGATCAATATGTACGTAAATGTCGAATGATACGATCCAAAAATTCAACGTGAAACATTGTTGCAAAATGCAGGAATACACGTAAAATTTATCCGACATCAACAACATCATAAGACTTTAACGACTGGATGTATCTGATTTCACCCCTGAATTGATGGTGTTTTTCAATTGTGATGCAAATTTTATGCCATAATTATCCTTTATCTTCTCTTGTAGATTGCCCACCCAACAATCGACTCTATGACAACAGAGGGTGGGCAGCAGGTTTTTCATTTATTTGTGAAATGTTTTTCCGAGATTGCTATCTTTTATGCAACCTCTTTGACTATACTTCAGTTAGGTTGTTCTTCGGTGTTTTGAATGAACCATAATTATCGTTTTTCTACCATTGAATGAAGAAAACTGTATCGGTCAATAAGTTCGGATCTATCTACCAGGGGATGGGAACTCGCCTACTACAAAGGTGGTCACGTTTTTCTTCGACGAGCGGCTGAGACATCTGTAGTCATCTCCAAAGCGGATCGATAAATTAGGAATTCTCAGTACCTAGTGATCGGTAAAAACGGATTTTATCGAATCTCGGTCGTGATGAACTATTCTTTGACGAGCATGAACTTTTATGTTATCTATGTCAGCCCATTTTTTTTCCTATGTCGTGTTCTAGGTTTATTCCATACATAAACTACTTATTTTTAATTCAAAAAGTAGTGTTATTCAGCTAGAGAGGTAATCATTTTCAACTTATTCAATTTAATTTAATTGAAATGGTTTATTCTTGCTGTGTTCCCAATTGCTACAGTGATAGTAATGTCAAAAGGTATGTGTTGCATTCATATAAGTAGTGGTTTTGGATTAACTTATAACTCACTAAAATGTACTGTGAATTAATATTTTCTGTAGCAATTTCATATTCGTTTAGTAATTTCGGATTAGTAAAAATTTGGGACAGTTTCTAACACTGTTTTCTTTCTAGGTTTTTCATTACACAAGTTGAGGGTGTTAGAAATGTTTGGTTGGAAAGAATCGGAAATCCATGTTTTCATTCATCAAAAAACGTTATTTGCATAAAGCATTTTCATATGGATTGTATAGACCCACATGGAAAGCTAAAAAGATTTGTTATACCAACACTTCATATGCCAAGTAATTTATTCTACTCCCTATGATTATCATTTTTGTAATTTCAATAATCTTTCAGATTATGTAAGTCGCCCTCATAATGATGACATTTTTTCTACCCTCCAGAACTCCTGAAGAAACTTTGAGGCAACAAGGTATTTATATATAAGTGAACTGCTCATGGTCATTGATTATAGTTTTGGGTATTCCACTGATTGTTGGTTTCATAAAAATCGTTTATCAGAATATTCCTAGAATACTTCAACGGATATGTGAGATTTACCGTTGAAACGCCAAATTCATGGAATTTCAGTTAATAAGTTTATTGATTTTGCCATGAAATTAATTCTGTACTTTTATGACAGAACTATTAATAAAATTCTATCGGGAAAAAAAACAATAAGATCTTATAATCCAATAATGAATATGGCATTCGAAAAAGTATCTAAAAGAAAAAGAACATAGACTTTTAGAAATTGTTTCTCTCATAAAAGTATAAAACTTATTGAAATTATTGTAAATTGATTATTTGTTGCATTATATATATATTTCTGGAGTTTCTTTTTTGTTTATTTCCTTTCATCCTCTAAAGATGAGTATGTTTTTGATTTGATGGGCAGATATATTTGAAATGACCATAATTCTTTTAATCTGCTGCAAATTGTCGCAATTTTCTGATCAAATGATATTTTTTTATTGAAATTGTGACAATCTTCAGCAGATTAAAAGAATTATGGTCATTTCAAATTTATTCGTTTTCAAATCCAATAAAAATATGGGATTCAACCTGCGCTTGCGTGGAATCCTATGATAACTCATATAAAATGCACTAGAGGGCGCCACGAGACAGAACGTTGTGCGAATGGAATCTGTAATCAACTAGGCGATGACTAAAGATGCTGCTGTAAGTTGAGCTCTCGAAGCCGGGACCAAAATTCATGCCAGAGTTGCCTAACTATAGGTAGTCTATGCTATCTACTAGATGGCTCCACTAACTGAATATCCATATGGGAATTATTAGGGAGTTTGACATTGTAACATTTGACACTTTTTCTTTCGAAAAGAATGACAAATATCATTTTCAAAACTAACTACGACACTGGAGTCTGAATGACTCCATCTACAAAGACTTGGCCATTTAATGTGATCATCTACCAAGGGTAGGACTCTACGTTATGTTTACGTGATAATTCAAGTTCGTGATGATTGAGATCAGTGAAAATAATTGGGAAACGAAGATGGTAAATAAAACACAATGGCTAGACCCAAACAATCAGCTATTTATTAAGGGTCTAAGGAAAGCCTCAGCCAGAAAACCCCTCATGTTAGGTGATGTTAGGCCACTTGTTTAAAACTAAATAGTCAATCATTAACAGCTAGCAAAGGCAAGTATAACAGTTCTGAGAAAACTATAACAATACAAAACAGATAGTAATCAGAGCAACTTCCATAATACAACAACAAATAATAATCATTGCAAATATATACTCCAATTAGACAACAAGGGTAATAATCATGGCAAATATGTAAACTTCAATAATACAACAAGGATAATAATCATGGCAAATGTATACTTCAATAATGCAACAGGATAATAATCAGGGCAACTAGGTAAACGACTAATTATGACCATCGTCATGGTCACGGCCCCAGGGTAAGTGAGCCATAACTATAATATTGTATGAGCTAAGGAATTGGGAACACGGCGAAGGTCATGGAGTTCCAGCGGCGGCTCTGAAAAAATGACAGAAAGTTTCGCGGTTGATAAAAAAAGGCATATTCTCGCATGCCTTATAGCACATGATGGTAACGGTCCCTGTCTTAAGGCGTTGGAACCAGCCCTTCACGGCCTTCGATCCAGCTATTTAAAAAATCTCATACAAAGGTATAAGAATGGTCCACAATCTCGAGACCCCTAAATGAAATATCATGTAATACTCGCATATAAATAAATAGATAGCAGTACGAGATCGTAGAAATAAATAAACGAAGGTGCTCTCAACACTTGATAAACCAGTAAAACATATAACTATAAAACATATAAATCAACAGAAAGGAAACATAGCAGCAAGAGAACAACATAAATAATAATAAGACAGTTTCCACAAAGATATCAAGAAAAATACAATTACATAAACAAAGGATCTCTCATCACTTGATAGAATAGTATCCATAAGTGAGTAGAATAGGAATAACTGTGAGGAACATGAGCACAACATGATACTAAGAACCATACATAATCGACAGTAAGAAATACACATAATCAACAATAAGAAATACACATAATGGTAGCAGGAAAACAGAAGTAATTGAACAAAAGCTTTCTCACCCCTCGATACAACATTATGATGATACATTCAAAGGGTTACGTCCACTACTTTGTATCAAACATCCTAGTAACACTACTAGTCTATGATCTCAGTCGTTATCATACGTTCCTGGAGTTCAACCACAGATCCTGGCCCATAAAGGCCCTGGCAATTTATGCTGCAAAATAGAGTACGATGAATATAACTGCTTTGGGTACAATTACGTTGATTTTGCGGTAAGCTGAAGGTAGAGCTTTCTTTGTTAGAGTTGACATGCGAACTCCAAGATTTGTAGTCTGAATTGGTGAAACTACATGGCTAGGCAATATAATTAATGTCCCAGGTAACAAGCAGTGTAAAACAACTTGAACAAAGCATCACATGCACAAGAAAACCCGGTTATCCAAATAAACAAAGCATTCACAAAGAAATCCGAATCGATGACAACGGCCCAAACATCACCTAATACACCATGAAACCTAATAATATTGCATAATAACAGTATTAACTCACAAATATAATAGAAAAATAATAAATTCACTGAGCCAATAGATTCTCAATGCCTCATCAATGAAGATTAATAAAATGAACAAGTAACCAATAACATTTAAAATAGTCTCAATTATACTTGCAAAATATATTCTAGAGTCACTCAACGTAAGATGGCTTCGTTTCCGAACACGCATCAAAGGCACTAACACTTTTTTGGGTCTCTGTTACTTCTCTCACAACCCCACCGGTAATGGTTCCACCATCTTGCACATTCACAAAAGTATCTCCCACGCACTCGCGCAGATCAACGCGGGCACTTGACAGTGTGGCACGTTCGTCTTTCTTTACTCCGATTCCAACCATAGAATTTATTCTGACCATGAACTCAACATAGGGTGAAAAATCCTAGGATGTTGCAACATTGGGACTCAAATTCATCTCAGGAATGATCTCAAGATCTTCAAGGAGGTTAATTTTTAAGCTGTTTCTGTTTGATGAGATGTTGTGAATAATTCTGGATTTTTGACTGGGATTGAACTGATGTTTGGAAAATTTCAGGTGGTGTCCCAATGCCGACGCACACTGTAGTACCCCTTCTTTTCCTTCATTTGTCTATTCATCTTAATTGTTAGAATAATATAATAAAAATTGTAAAAACAGGCTGAAGGACCCATGGTCGATAGCTAGTTGCATAAGCAATCAGGATCTGTTATTATCATTATTTAATATTTTTGCGTTTTATTTCAAATTTCCGGGTACATTTTTATAACAGAATATATCGATTTTTAGATTTTTCAACGGCCAACAGTTTCCAGAGAGAGCCTCTTTTGAAGAAGTGATTGCTGAAACTGATGCATATTTTGGAGTTCATGATGAATCATATAACACCGGTGGTATGGAAAAGCTGAAGTAACGTTGAAATACTTGTATCTCTCTAAATGGAGATAAAAATTTTTTGGCAAAAAATGTTGTTCTCTTCAAAAAAAAAGAAAGTGAAATGGGTTAGCTATCATGCGTTCATTCAGAAGGTTTGTTCCTTTTTTTTTTCTCGATAGCCTCCACTCTCAAGTTCTGAGGGGTGAGCATTAGAAAGGGCACGATGATGTTATGTTGGTTTTCACTCATTGAAGTTGTTGAAATTATGTGAAATATTTATTATTTTTTGTTCTTTACCGGTGATATCAGTAATTTCTTTAACCTATTCAGTAAGCGTTCGCGTTCAATCATTTATAATGAGAGGAATCCAAACAATCTTGAAGATTTATCTGAAAACAACAATCACAGGTTGACTTATAAAAATAAAACCATTACGGAAGAAATGCCGATTATTCAATAGAACTGACTACATAACCTGCATTATTCAATCTTATAGCAAGTAACCAACCAGAAGACGAGGTTCATTACTGCCTAAATGGAGTAATAGCGATAGGTATAATGCAGCAATAATCTATCAACCCGGTTCAAATATAATAGTTTCCCTGGTTATCTTTATGGCTCATGTACCGAACATTTCGGAATTGTTATGATGTCATACAAGACTCACCCTTTGTTATTTGAATTCTATTATGCAAGCTCTGCTAATTAATCGAGGGATCAAGACTGTTCACGCCTTGCCATACGATTTCTCTTGTCAAACGCGAATTGATGTTACGTCAGTGAAGATAAACCTTTGTCATATACAGGAAGCTGCTCGAATGTAGACCTATTCGTGAGTTGTGAAGTGGAATTTCCCAAGATGAATCAATTTTTAATCGAATTCACAACCTTACGAGATGATCAGATAAGCAATAAAATTACTTGATTGAAAGGGGTTACACAAAAATGTTTATTTTTACAAAGACCGCTTTTTCATCATAATATGGCACTTTCAGGTTGTTCCATTTCAATTGATTGATTTTTGTGAGAGAGAAACAGATTTATACTGGGTGTTCTGATTTGTTTCCGACAAACTGAAATGGGTGATAGATCACATCTTTTTAAGCAAAAAAGTTCCTATGAACATGAGTCCGGAGATGCTTCATTTCCGAGATACAGGGTGTTAAAGTCGAAAAAATATTTCGCGTTTTCTTTAATATATTTTGACTGCTTCAAAATCCTTTCATGAAATTTCGTATGCAGGTTTTCCTTGGGATAATAAATTCAAATTCGTGGTCGATTTAGTTGTATTTTCTAGAGGCCGCCACCGGCAATCACTTCAACCCATGTAAAACGTTGCAACTTTTTTGTGCTATCCTCTACACCGTTTTGGACTTAAAAGATCCATTTTCTCATCCTTTTTACTTAGAAAAGGTATACTTCATAGAAGTAGCTAACAGCAACCGTTTCAAGGATAAATGAATTTGAAGCCAAAGGGTCCCAAAATTTCTTCGATAATTATTCCCATTCAAATATTTAATTTAAACTAGCTGACCCGGAAGACTTCGTAATGTCTCAATCGATAAATAAACATCCTAAATTGTTGTATAAATTAATTTCGAAACAAACAAAATGTATTGAATAAAATAGCAATTTTTTAATGCAGCATGAAGTTTTATTATTATTTTCGAGACATCATACTGCTTACTTAAAAAAAAAGAGAGTTTTCCTGATATACTGGCTATTTATAAGGTTCAAATTTTTATTAACAGACACGCACTGTTATGATACAGTTTGTTAACCAATTTAAATCTTTCTCGTAAGCCATATTTTTTGTTTTTTGTTGCCTCAATAAACACAGGAGACAGTTTTCCAATGCACGAACATGTGAGGTGTAATTATCAAAGCGCGAAACAGGGAAACTGCAAGTTGACTCCGCAAACTTCTAAAGACTGTCTTTGCGATCTATTTATTGTAATTGCAAAGGCCAGACTTACTGAAAATTGTAAGCATTCAAAATAGTTGGAATCATCGGTATTTGCGGGATCAAGACATGATCACCTTTGTATTTTGCTTTTATGATTATTGCCTCAATGAAGTTATTCATCAGCTTTTTAAAGCCAGTCTTGTTCCATTGCATAGTCGAGGTTGACTAATGTTACGCAGTATGATGACAACTCATCCTACTTTCAACTGCAAATTGTGAGGTGGTAATCCTGGCAATTCCAGTGAATTTGAAAACTCCGTGGATAGTTGACTACGTCATCCTGGTTCATTACGGCATTGAGATCCTCGACATATATATTTTTCGCTGCCAATGTTGCTCCTTCACCCAACCAATTATGGTTATTGAATTTTTGCGCTTTATCTGGGAAAACACGCTGAACAAGCTCGTATTTTGAATCTGTGATGTGTCAGAATTCTATAGGTAACGTGATGAATCTGGTCGAGGTGTCCATTTCAACTTTATTAGTGCCAATATCTAACAACTGCTTCGCAAACACATTTGCAGTTTCATCATGTTGCAAAAATACTTGCATGTTAGTTGTTAATTGGAGTGTCTTTACGTACTGCCACAAATTCGATGATTTTAGGCATGCATTCAGTTCATCAGCAACAGTTGATCGGGGAATAACTGGAAGAGTCTGACGAAAATCACCTGACAACAGAATCAACTCCCCAACAAAAATATCTTTCAATATTCTGTCCAACGCCTCCAGTAATCTCTTATGGGCCCTTGGTTATTCATCCCAAACAATTTATTTGCATACCTGAAGGATCTTGGCTATTGCGCTATTTCTGACGATGTTGCAAATTGATGTTTCGGTGATTTGCATGTTTAATGGTAATTTCAAGGCAGAATGCGCAGTTCATCCGCCTTCTAGCAGACCCGCAGCTATTCCAGATGAAGCCAACGCTAGAGCAACATGATTTGGCGATCTGATATTAAGAACGTTTTTCCAGTTCTTCCGGAAGCATCAAGAAATTGAATTCCATCAGATCCACTGATCAAAGCTTCTATCAAAGTGTCGTACGCAATTCTTTGTTGTTAATTTAATTGTGGAACATTTGTACGAACTATTTCGTCCAATGCTTCAATGTCGTACTGTTGTTCCCTTTGCAACTCGTGGTTTGATGCATCGTGCATATGACGATTGGGTGCAGTCATTCCCAAACACAACTCTACTGTATTTGTTATTAACAAACACATATCATCAATGTCTCAATTTGTAGTGAAGGGTATCTTTCATGGATCGCAAATGAAAATGTAGGATCGAAAGTGTTATCCCTACTTAAGCGTTTCGTCCCTGGCGCACACATTTGGACTCATCAGTATGGCTTGTGTGCGCCATGCCATAGACGCAGGGGTTAGAAGTTTTTGAGGGAGCCGCCGGGAGTTGAATCCGTCACCTAGTCAGTGTGAAACTTGAGCGCTAACCTCTAGGCCACTGAAGTGCTGTGAATTAAGCAATGCGTGGCTATATAGAGTGCCGCCAAGAGATCCCTACACACTCCCTTACCAGTGACGGAGAAACGAAACCTAGTGTGTGTTACAAGGTCAGTAGGTGTAGCCGGGTGATGGCCACCTGAGCTGAGCTACACCACACGGTATGGAGCGGACGGGTAATGTGAACCTAAGCAAATCCGCAATACCGCGGCAGACCATGAATATTGTACGGAATGGGAAAGGCATCTAGAGTTTCGTTGGAAGTTGCAGAGAGGGAACGAATATACCTAAAGCGTCAACCGTCTGCTTTTCCAAGACACGTCGTGAAGACAACCGTTCCCATCACGTCGGGATCACCAATGTAGGATCGTAAGTTATCCCTACTTATGCGTTTCGTCGCTGGCGCACACATTTGGACTCATCAGTATGGCTTGTATGCGCCATGCCATAGACGCAGGGGATATTAGAGTTTGAGGGAGCCGCCGGGAGTTGAACCCGGCACCTAGTACCTAGTCGGTGTGAAACTTGAGCGCTAACCTCTAGGCCACCGAAGCGCTGTGAATTTAGCTATGCTTGGCTATATAGAGTGCCGCCAAGAGATCCCTATACACTCCCCTGCCGCTGACAGAGTGCCGCTACAAAAATATACGCCAAATTGCTTCGTTGCTACTTACATCGCGCCCTATCTGGTACTTTGATATTTCATCATTTGCATTGATTACAGCAAAGACAGCCATATCTCTGCCTTTGTTAACATATTTAAATATATACTTCATCGACTTTACAGAGTTACAATATTCCACATTAATGTGAGTCTTAAAAGCTTCGGACAATATTGGCGAGTATGGCATAATATATGACATAGCATCCTGAGCATATACGTGCATATGCCGTGGACTTCCTATAAGTAGCTGGCAAAATTGTCATTCTTATTACGTTATTCACATTGCCATCGGCATTTATAGCATCGTGGAGATGAATGTATTCCTCTGATCGTAGCTGTCGTTGGTTCAAATGGATGCATGTTAATCCTTCGGTCTCAATTTTGACATACATGTCAACTGCAAACTGATGAAAAAGTCGTTGACACATCAAAATATTTATTTCACCTTGACGGATCATGAGTCTATATGAATAGAAATTCCTAGCATTAACTATTTTGTTGGTTTCAGTACCTGCAATAAAAAATGATGACTGTTACTTAGATGAATTGATTTTAAAAATATTATTCAATCCTGCTCAATTCATGTATCTATTACTTGATTTACCATTTTGATATTAAAATTCATCTATCTTCCCCTTGCCAGAAGATCAAAAGATATTTTAATCCATCATAGCTCCTGTGTGTTTCAGATACACGTTTTCAATCACTATTCTGACGATGAAGCATAATATGTATATATTGTAAATCAACAAAACTGTCAACCAACGGATGTAGATATTATGGTCCCTGAAATTATTCCCATGGATATATAACGGTGCATCAAATATTTTGTTGGACCAAACAGACCAAGAGTCCTCATCTGCAGAACAAAACTAAAGCCAAAGATGCTGTGCTTAGAGTGGTTGCATCAGCATCTCGATAATCCAACTTACTTCTGAAGAATAGTAATCCATACTCTTCAATATCAGACGTAGATCATTTAAATGACCAAGTAAGAGATTAATCTATTCAACTCATTATACCTATATTCAAACGACACCAAAACCAAAAACTTTTCTGAACTTGACATTTCCTTCGTTCATCGCCAACACACGCCAAATACAGAACTATACTTCTCTTCTTCTTTGATGATTTTGACAGTATATCGACGAAGGCTCAGTTTGACCACCAGGGATATATCAAGAGTGGGGTATAAGGGTTATTAGTCAAGTTTTATTTGGACTACATTTGTTTCAATATCGAGTGACAACTCACTGATAATTACGAAATTATCATAACATTTATTTGGAGTAAACGCACAGTAAGTCGCGTTTCAACACCAGGAACCTAGGAATATTTCGCTAATAAAAAAAGTACAGACAAATGGGAAACCGATAACGTATAGGAAATCGTTAGAGAAAGACTCCTCTTCTCTCGTGAAATATCGAACTTTAATCAGTCACGATTTTTTCTCTGAAACCCCCACGCCTATACTGATGTTCAGCACACACACACACACACATATCCTGGGGAAAAAGTTCAATCGGCCTATATTTCATTGACGACTTCCATCAATTTTAATTGGACAGGATGATGAAATGGCGACCTTTTCACAGATCGATCAAATTATGAAAGTGTTGTCGTAAAAATCTCCATCAGCATATTTTTCCAGCAAGACTCCGGGTTTATTTTCGGTCTTAAAAAGCTGTCGCAGAAACGAAACTGAACCGGAAGAGACGGGAAAATTGTTGTTTGATTGATTCAAGCCCGAGATATTCGGCTTATGCTGAAATTAACTTGTATACCCAAAGCAATCTGCCATAGAAAATGATGTTTCAAACTTTGAACACAATGATTTTAATGGAAATTTGAAAGTTAAGTGCCGGCTTAAGAGGATACTGATCATCTATTGGTACTGCTCGAAGAATTGCCACGAAGCTTTATAAAACGAAAAAATCGTTCGAATCAAGTTACCTTTCCTAAAGATGCAATTCTTTCAGCATCACGAATGGCCCAATATAAAATATAAAGATCGATGTAGAGCAATATCGACGAAATAATTGCCACAAATTTTTCAAATTACTCTAGATGACTCCAAAAATAACAAAGCAAAAAATAATTAATAAAAATCAATAATTTTTACATTCACGTGTTTAAGTTGCTTCATAATAAATCTATCGTACTTAATAATATGTAGTACAGCAATTTTAATAACTAATAGGTAACTAAATTCAAGTAGTTCAATCTTACATGATTCTGTATTACTCACAATCAATTGCTTCTTATTTCCAGTTACGGAATATTTAATTTTTTTCAACTAGTTATGAAAAGTAAAACGTTTACAAATATCGATGGTTTTGAAAAGTGTCACTGCATTTATCAAAAATAGTATATTATATACCGCGGGACTGAAGTAGTACATTTAATCCTGAAGGTAAAATTTATGGCCCGACTGCAGGGAGGGCCATAATTTACCTGAAGGATTAAATGTACTTCAGTCGCAAGGTATATACGATACTTTTCGTACTTCCGGTATGATTTTATTAATTATTTCAATAATTTCAATCAGTTTTTTTTCTCTTCAACTCATTTAATAAACTGTCTTTAAAATAAGTTACCATAGTAACATTGCGTTGAGACAATTATAATTTAGAAATATTGTCATTACTAGTGTCATTGTAAAGAAACATTGTTATTGATAATTATTGGTATCATGAGTGAAGAAGGTGTATCTGATATTGATAAAAGAGCAGACGAAGTAGGTGAAGAATTGTTACCACCGAAATCTAGAAAACTATACCAGCAGCAGTACGATGCTTTTAAAAAGTGGTGCCGCTTAAAAAATGTGAGACAACCTACTGAAAATGCGCTGTTAGTCTACTTCAATGATAAATCAAAAGCGGTTTGTGCCTCAACTCTCTGGGCACATTACTAAATGCTGAAATCGGTTATTAACATTAGAGAAGTTATTGATATAAGTAAATTTCCAAAATTATTAGCTTTTTTGAAGAGAAGAAATGAGGGATTTAAGCCAAAGAAGTCAAGAATTCTCAAGTCTGAGCAGGTAGATCAGTTCTTACGGGAGGCTCCGGATGATAAATATTTAATGCTTAAGGTAAATTTGGAAATGTGTTTATATTCAGAAATTTTAAGAAATCAATTTTTTTGTAGGTTGCACTTATTTTGGGCGTTGCGGGAGCTTGTCGTGGTAAAGGGTTGGTTGATTTAGAAATCGACGATGTGAGAGATTTGGGCGATTCCTTCCTAATTGCGATTAGAAACACCAAAAATAAAATTGACCGAAATTTTGTGATCAAAAATTCAGAAAATAGTGCCATCAGTTTTGTGGCGATATTTCGAAAATATGTGGCATTGCAAAAGACAGGGACACCTCATTCAAAATTTTTTGTTCAATACATCAACAAAGAATGTACTACGCGAGTAGTAGGAAAAAACATGTTTGGTACATTTCCACGGCAAATAGAAGCTTTCTTGAAATTAGAAAATGCGACGTCTTATACGGGACATTGTTTTAGACGCACATCTGCGTCTTTGTTAGCTGATTCGGGAGCAACAATAGACGTGCTGAAGAGATATGGAGGATGGAAATCCTCCAACGTGGCCGAGGGATATATTGCATCGTCTACTAAAAATAAACAAAAATTTCAGATAAAATATTTGGTCAAGTCGCCGATTCGTCCACTATAGTTATGCCACAGTCCTCATTCTCGCTTCCTGTTTCCGCAGGATCTTCGAAACAAACACCAGTTCAATATGATAAGGACCTATCTGTTACTCGTCAGTTACCTACTGCATTAACCCAGGAAAGACTGGTCAATATGACGAACTGTCACAATATTAATTTGAATATTAACGTTAATTACCATTCTAATTAATTGTATTTTTCAATAAAATATCCCTTAAATTCGTTTGTTTGTGATTTAATCGTTCCGGGAGTTTCGTCAATATTTAATCCCGGAGGGATTAAATGTGACACTTTAGTACCTGTCACAAGGGAGTGAAGTTGTCACTTTAGGCCCGGAAGTACGAATAATATTAATTGCATCATTTGAACTAGAACCCGTGTTGCTTAGCTACTATCAATAGTGAAGAAAACCCTTCGACACCTCCATTACCTCGTGACAACATTTCTTCAGTTAAAAAGGTTCCGAGCAATGTTTACTGGTTTTTCAAGTTCCTTTCAGTTTTTAATTTCCTTTTCTCTCAGTTTGAATACTTTATCTTCTATGGAATATGGGATAATTCATGCATAATACAACTTGAAAGAGAATCGATTTAATACTTATAATATCCGGGAATATTATGAATCATGCTTTGACGCTTTTCTACAGCGAAACGACCTAATATAATTTTAATATCCTGCATATCTCGCAGCATCCCAAGGCATCCGACTATTAAATGTCGAGTAAGTGGTCCGTATATCTCCCATGCCGCAACTAACGAATTTTACGAACCGAATTATGGATCTATTTTTGTGATTAAATGTGCTATCAAATTCGAAGATGAACTAAGCTTTAATTGTATAACATCTGTTATCGGAAAAACAGCTTCAGAAGCTAGTTAAAGTAACGCAGCTTCTACCCATAACGATTTAATAACAGTCGTAATTTTTGAGGTTGCTTTGCATATGGAAATGTGGTTAATGCAATGTTAATACCAACAAAACTGACATTACTTTGATGAATTATGAAGTCCTTTGATTTACGAGTATTTTTTGCAGGAGTTTTCTGTGGGGTTTCTCTATATACATGTAATTTGCATATTATGTGCATATTAATGGACTACAAAACTAGGGTCGTTGTTAAAGTACACTGCTGATTCCATGGTATATTTGTCCGTGGTTGTGTTACATTTGCTGGATTCAGAGATGTTAACTATTCTCCGAGTTTTTTTTTCCGAATACGCCACAAACGGATCATATAGGATAGAATAGAATAGAAAAAAATGGCTGTTACTTTTTATTAACTTCCTCTCCTCCTGGTTGTGGCTAGCCGAGTTCCAGCCAAGTTTTCTGTAAGTAATTCATACCTGGGAAACTAGACATCGGATTGAGGTCAAATTACACAATAACATCCAGAAGCAGCATTTTATAATTTTTGCATTCGCCACATTGGAAGTAAGTCATAAAATTATTCTGTGTATATAAAGAGACAAATAAATACCTAATTTCGTGTCGATTCTATGTCTAGTTCTCGAGATATTCGTTTCTGCTTGAATAATCATTAAGTCGTTATTTTAGCCCCCCATGGGGTTTCAAGTCAGAGATAACTACTGAATTATTTTTTTTGTCAATATATAGATAATTCGGCTGGAGTATGATTGCATTCTTACGTTTGATTGATTTTTTATGAATTTTTGATAATCAGGCTGAGTACCTACTGACCCCCCTGAGGTGCAAGTGAATGTGGCATAAGAAGTTTTCGTCAGTTTAACTTCCTGGACGCTTTTGCCAAATTTTACATCAGTCCTATGTTTATTTGCCAGATAAGAAATTTTTTATTGGAAACTCGTCCGTCATTCAGCATATTCGACCCGGGGGTGCTGGTAATGGATTTATCATGGTCCATCATCGTAGAGAATGTGCCGTATCCACATTCCAACATGAAAATAGAAAAATCTCAAATTATCTCGGCGAATCAAAATTGTTTGCATCGCTATCCGGCCAATATTCCAGTGGCGTACGAAAGATTCTGTACAAAACTCGGCTATCTTACTCGGCTATTTTCATATCAGTACAAATATATGTGAATGTATAGGTAGTCATTTTTGATATCTCACATATTCTCAAATTTCATCGTCAGAAGATATAATTATTTTTCCATTTATTTAAGGGGAACCGGACACAGAAGATCAAGTTAATGTCATTTACGTTACGAAACTACAGGAAATTCCTTACCTCCCAGAAACACCACCAAACCCAAATTATCAATCTGAAACCAATTATAAAATCGGAAAATAGAAATGTCAAAATGTTCATTCACGGTGAATTAATGTATGTTATCAAAATTCACTCGACAAATTCTTGTATTGAAAATGTTTAGCGTACTGCTAAAACACGTTTAGAGGTTCCAACAATTACGATTTCGAAGAATAATCGTTTTTGTGTAAATTGTATTAGAATATAAAAAGTATTTCAAACGACAAATCAGTTCGAAATTCTGGTATGATGTTCAAATAAGACCTTGTTTATCAATAGATAAATTTTCATGATTATTTTGCCATATCCATTTAAGTGATTCAAGTTCACATTTTGAAGTAGTACAGTTTTAGAACAGGATTGTGGCTGAAATGGAACTGAAGGAATTCTAGTAGTTCGGTCGTTTTTTATTCAAGATATTTGTAATATACACTTAAATATATAAGGTACGAGTATTTCAAATGACAAAAGCTTAGTGAAAGGAAGATATTCTAAATGGTTTTCGATAGAGTTGATATGCTTACTTTAGATCGGTTTTTAGCAGAAAGGAATTTGAGCTTCGAACAAAACTTAAGGAGAACTGTGACTAGTTATTTTCAATTTGAGATCAACGTTCGTTCATTCATCGTGGCGATTGTATTAATCCAGAGTCCAGGAAAAACGCCCTAGAATTAGCATGCAAAAGCTACTGACCTCACATCACTATTTGTCTAAATTTTTGCTTTTGTTTTAAACTCAAACTTGCCACTTGGCAACTTGGACCCAGTAAAAACCAAAACGTTACTAAACGTCAGTAAATGGTATCGGAAGTTTATTCAACATTCCACGTTGAATTTTTGATCGCAACCTACTAAACCCAAATTCAGTCTTAAATTGAATTTACGTCTAATAAACGTACGCAGTACACGGTTTCTTTATTCAACCATTATGAAACGTACCCTCATTGGATTTTATGACCGATGATTCGACAAAAATTAATCTACATTATATGAACCTTCAAAAGGCACTGTTAATCAACTCTACATTGTGATAATCATGATGCATGATTCTTTTGTGAACTGAAAACATCGTTAAAATCCGTTGATATATCTTTTACCTGTCCTAAGAAATATTCGTCCACTAAAACCAACCATAGAATATCAAGCCAATTGAAAAAAGCCACGGAGTGGACGCATAGATCATACTTTCAATTTCCGGCCAAGGAGAGAAAAAAAGTTATAATCGAAATCTATTGGAAGCTATGAAAATTGCCGTCAATAAATCAATATGAACTTGAACGGCAAGAAAAAACTCAGCCGATCATAGAATATTTCATCGTTCGTCCAGTCCCGCCTCGAAGGCTGTGTTCACTTTCAGCTTTCACGTGAAAAATGGACGGAATACCGAAACACGATAGGCAGACTTGGAAGTTTCTCGATGAATGGAATGCCTATGGGGTTGCTGTATGCAGTGACTGAATTATTACGGTAAGGTCACGCTCAAACATCCCTTTTATCTGATATCCGGCAGTAGTTAGCCATCCTTTAGATCTTCGTACCTTTCTTCCAGATTTCCATTCATGTTGTATTAAAGCTGGAAGCTCAGAATTGGAGGAGACGGTTGAATAAACTTTGTATTTCCATTATCTGCAGTTTTCGGCGTATTTGATATTCGATGGTTGTTAGTTTGGAAGGGTTTGGTTCGCGTGGGAATCATAAATTTTTTACTGGCTTACCCGAAAAAATGTATACCACTACCCACGGTAACTTTCTTCAAAAAATGCCCTATTCAATCTAACATTTCATCATCTGGTGTTCTTGCACCGCAACTCCTAGAGCATTTGCAAACACAACAGAATCCCAGTAGAGCCCAGCTGCACATAGCTCTACTAATGGTTCCGTACTACCACAAGAAAGCTAACTGCTAGCCAATGCTTGTGACCGACTAAAAGAACTCCGGCCGGGTTCAAGGTGAGATGGCAACGAGCACCTTGACACACCACAACGGCCTCGGGAGTCCAAACCTTTGATAGTGAAAGCGAGCTTATAAGGACCGCTCTTAGTCGCCATTCGATGACACCCCTTGTATGGCTCTCCTATCCCCTCTCGTCCTACACTAGCATGCCCTAGAATCACTCACTGCTAGACGCTGGTCCCAGCTCCGAGTTCCGAGTCTCCCGCCATATGAAAATGGAGGCAATATTGAGCTTGTATCTTGTTGACCACAGTTAGGAACCAATTGCTCTTCATATCAATCTTAATTGCTCAATTGCTTGTTGGATTATTTGAGTTTGCTGGACTATTGAATGGCCTTATCTAAATTCGAATTGGTTATTTGAATTCCATTGGTTATTGGGGATGCCGGTGTTTATTCTTTTCAGTATAAGTCTCTACAGTACGTGGAGGTTATGTAAAGCATTATTGATCGGTATGATAATGAATGGTTTTAACTTTTCCTGCTTTTAAAGTCATTAAGTTATCTGCTATTTTTAGTTCTTCGTTCCAGTGCTTCAATCTTATGATGGCTTTGCATGTTGGTAAAGGACCACTCTTTTTCTTGGTCGTTCGTTCACCATTCTGGTTATCTGTTAAAGTGGTTATGGCGAGTTCGGCCGATGTGCGGTCTGTTCTCAGGAATTCCAGGGTTCTTAGAGACAGTTCTCAGTTTTCACGTCTCTCAATTTCATCAGACAAAACACCTCGTCAACAGCTGTTCTTCCAAAATGTCAAATCTGATGTGGATAGGCGGAGGGCTGATGGAGAGAGCGTTCAGCTGAAATTCGTTCGCGGTATTCCGACAATCTTGCCATTAAAAAACTAGTCTCGCCCAATTACAGACAATTTGGAATCGATTGCTTTTATCAGAATGTGCGCGGTCTCAATCCAAAAACGAGTGACCTTTTATGTTCGGTATCTGCCAGTGAAGAGTGGTGTATTTGACCATGAACTTTTTCCAACTGACTATTCTGTCTTCAGGTGCAATAGAGATCTTCGTTCACAGTTCATAGTCGGTATTCATCTTAGCGCATAGATTTATCCATGGTGCGTGACATGGTTCCATCTGTGGATGTCGTTGCGTGCAGGGTTACAGCTGCAGCGTCGACTTTTATTATTGTAGTTTATATCCCTCCTCAAGTTGATATGGTAACTTATGATCAATTTTTTGATTGCCTTTCAGCTGTTCGGCCACTTCTGGATAGAAAGATGATAATTGTCGGTGATTTCAAAGCTCCTCAGTTCCTGATCGGTTCACCGTGTGACGGGAAGTGCATGACGTTGAAGGTTTTGAGTTTTTCAACCTAGATCAGTTGAGTGATGCAATAAATGTAAACGGTAGGCTTCTGGATCTTCTCTTTTCGAATGTTCCATGTCGCATGTCTTCAGAAAATTTTTCTCTTGTAAATGTTGATCCGCATTACCCTCCGGTTTATTTCAATGTCCTTTTCAAATCGGAACATGCTCCTTCCATGGGTGTGGCTTCCAATAGCAGTAATGAGGCCAATTTTCCCTTGATGTACCAGTTGATTTTTGACACTGATTGGGGGGATGTGTTGCGGCCGTCACAAGAAGTCGATGCTACTTGCGACATATTTTATAAAATCTTGGATAACGATATTGACCTGGCTTATAGGGATTTTGTTCGGCAATCGGAGAATAATATAATTCGAGATCCTTCTTCTTTTTGGACATAAATTAGTGGGAGAAGGGGTGGCTCAAGGATTCCCGGTAGGATGAAGGATGGCGAGAGGACCTTCTGCGAGCCGACGGCTGTCGCGAACGCTTTTGCGGACTACTTTGGCTCAGTGTACGATCCTGTTGTGGATGGAGATCATGTTGTGTGGAGGACGTTGGTTGGCGGGATACAATCCATATGAGTTCAATAATACCGGATCTAGTTGTTGCTGCAGCCAGGAAGCTCTCCAATAAGCTGGCCTCTGGTCCTGATGGGGTACCAAGTTTTGTCGTCAAGGATTGTATATCTGCATTTTCGGTACCATTGACACATATCTTCAATTTTATAGTGGGCAGAGCCACATTTCCCACATCTTGGAAATTGGCGAAGGTCATACCAGTTTTAAAAAAGGGATATCCTGCCATTTTCAGTAATTACAGACCGAAATCCATCCTATCAAATTTCTCTAAGCTCCTTGAAATTGTCCTGTACAATTAATTCTATTTATACATCTGTCAGAAGTTACATCAGAGTTGAGCAACATGGATTCATGTCGAGATCATGCACAAGCAACCTAGCGCAATCTGCACAATGTGGTCAATGTGGTTTCCACTGATTTCCAGAAGGCTTTCGATAGAGTCGCTCATGAGCTTCTTATTTTGAAGTTCGCAGGAAGTTTCTCCGACGGACTGGCTGATCTGATTCGTTTTTATCTTGTTGACCGTCGGCAAGTGGTTCGACTGGAGGGTGTTCGATCGTCTGAGTTCATACCTACCTGTTTGCGACAAGGTTCTCGAATAATCGAAATGCACTGTTCATATAACAGATGGAAAAAATGTATAAGGGTGAATAAGTAGGGTTAAATGTCACTTACTACTTGTCGAGGTCAAATCGGCACCAGATCTTCGGTTGCAACCAGTCGCTGTTTTCTCCATACAGCAAGGACACAGTAAGCCCTTGTACACGTTCCTGCGAGATAACCTTGTTTTCTCGCCGTTAAACTTAAAATAATTCTTTCGTTCGTTTAAATTTCGTTTTCGCACCTCACACCTTACTCTTTCGTTAATATTCTCTTCTTTCTTGCTCTACACGCGTGACATCAGGAAGTAAGGTTGAAAAAAAGGAGGGGATTCGAACAAGCGCATCTCGCATTGAATTTAAACCATAGAATAAAATTAATAAGAACTAAACACTACCTCTGGAATACCGCAGGGGTCTAATCTTGGTCCTTTGCTCTTCATATTATTTGTAAATGATATGATGGATGTTGTCGGTTTGCTCCATCTGATGTTCGCGGATGACTTGAAGATTTTCTGTGCGGTTCAATCGTTCTATGACTGTTCAGCTTTAGCTTGCTCTCGAACGAGTGGCTGATTGGTGTAGAGTTAACTTTTTGAGTTTGAATGTTTCAAAGTGTGCAGTCGTCTCTTTTACAAGAAAGAAGCAGATGTTACAATACGATTATTCTGTCGATGGTCAGTTGGTGTCTCGTTTTGACAGGATCAGGGATCTTGGTGTGATCTTTGATCAGAAATTCTCTTTTATTACGCATATCACACAACTGATTTCAACTACCTCGAAGATTCATGGGTTCGTTATTCGCAGTGGGAAGTATTTTAGAAACACCTCAACGTTCATCAGTCTGTTCCATTTCCACATTCGGAGCAAATTGGAGTATTGTAGCGTGATTTGGCATCCTGTTTACTTTTGCCATCAATACCACCTTGAGGCCGTACAGAGAAGGTTCTTAAAGTTTTTAGTTTGGAGGGAGGGTGGAGTTTATCCACCCACCACTCCACTCCTCCGGGAGTTGTGTAGATTCAATATCGTTTCTTTGCAGGAAAGGAGAGGGATATTATCACTTAAGTTTCTGTATGGTTTGCTGCATGACACCAGCGATTGCCCACCTCTCTTGTCTGCTCTGGGTTTCCGAGTTCCAAGGCAGAGCTCTCGTTCTGTGGAACTATTATATCTTGACACCCCGAGAAGTAACTCATTGTTGCAGTCGCCGATTAGGTTCATCGAATCTACATTCAATTCGGTTGCTGGTAGCTGTGATATTCACTTTGACTCGCTATCAAGTATCATTACGAGTTATTTGCGAGGGTTGAATTGAACTTATGTATGCAATGGTCACCTATATTTTTGTGATACTTTTGTAATTTATTTATTTTTTGTATTTTGCAGTAGCTTTTGATGCAATCATCTTGGTCCCCTTTATTATTATTTTAATACTTCTGTACAGTATGGGGCAAATGAGTGGTAATTTTTTTTTGTCGATATGTCCATGGATTTGTAAATTTTGTTGATTCCACTTCATTTTCTTTCATGATATTGGCTTGTATACATTTTCTTCTCACTTTTATAGTGACGCTGTTTGCTGACGTCTCTATTTGATTGAATATTAATTAGTTGTTTTCTGTAATTGGGTAAGAACCTGTTGAAAAATGAAGAACTTATTATTATACCATCAAATCCCGATCCCGAAGCTTTCTTAGTATTCAGCAGAAAAGTTTCTAATTAGTGTAATAAAAGATCTTGAAAACATCGAGGGGTGTGAAATTTTAAAATTTTTATAAGTGCACTTTTATTTCGATATAAATTTCTAACTGAAGTGGTCAATTTGGACTATTTGCGTCGGTATCCGTCCAATAGTTCAGTAGCTTACGTAGCTTCTTCCATAGAACACAGCTATCCCGATCGGACTTTTACACATCAGTTAATAGAACATGAAAACATCAGTCATTCCAGAGATTTTTACGGTAGATGAAGCAAAAGTAAACAAACAATTTCATGTTAGCTAAAAGCACCCGTAACGACCCTCAATAAAACACAACTCAAGACTTGTTAAAATATTGATGTTCTTTCAAGCATTGCCACAGTCGGAATAAAAGCATTCTCCTTAAATGGACCTCCTTGCGAAATATTAATTCACGCGATATTTGTATCTTCAAATAATTCGTTGGCTTTCTCCACTTCTGAATATTCATTATTAATGAGCGTTTTATTTGACAAATTGTGGTGGATCGCACTGAAGCGAAAGAGATATGATTGGATGCTGAGAGAAACCTCGGCGCACATAAATTCTGGAAGATAATTACTACGATCTGGGTTTCATCCACACATTTCTCTCGACATTTTTTCTCGATCGAAGAGCACTCTGCCACCGCATATAGTTTATCGCTTACGCTCACCTGAGAATATGGAACGAGTGACGTCACATACGGAACACACCCCTGTTCATCGTGATTAATTGAGGTGCTCTCCGGATAATACATTTTACATGGAGTCCCAGGAAGAGTTCTGATTTCCTTTGCTGAGTTTCTAACTGCATTGCTATCTCGGTTGAGACACCATAATAACAAATAGTCATAATAATAACAAATAAAACACAATAATAATAATAACAGGTCGCAAAGTCATAACAGTTGCATAAAATAAACAATGACAATACCATCAACTTCGAAAAGAAGGGCAATCAATAACAGACCAGACATTCAAGGGCTAAACAATATTTAATCTACACAAATTCAGAAAATAAATAATGAGAACACATAAGAATATGAAGGAGAAGAGCTGATGACTCCGGTACATTTTATACATAATGTATTGTAAACTAGAAATTTAATCGTTTTAGGATCATCATCGAAATGCTTATGATCAGCCCGAAACATCGTTTGGCAATACAATGACTCTGATCTCTTGATCATGAATAGAAATGATTTCCTGATTACCTCGAAATCAAATCAATATAGAAGTGCATAACGACAACTAACACAAAGTTATAATAATAACAACTAACAGAAAGTTATAATAAAAACAACTCACACAAGGTCATAATAACAACAAGTAACGCGCAAAGTTAATAACAACAAGAAACACAGTGTAATAATAATTACACAATAACCTTTATAATCGACTACATCATCTTACAAAGTACAACATTTTTTTTGGCAAAGTTCGTCGTTTGTCCGCTTGCTCTGTTAGAACAGAGTGCTATCGTTTTGAGCAAATGTTTGTAATCTTCGAACATTAAGCCGAAAATAATCTCAATCGATTGGGTTTGACTTCCTGATGATGAATATAGGGTCAAACTAGAGTATGTCTATCCGGCTGTATACCCTTTATCATCTAATGGAGATGAGCTAGAGTCTTTATATTTTCAGAATAGGTTATCTGTCCAACTATCATGGTCAAGTTCGTTATTGGGCCAGGAGTTTTTAGCATCTGAAATTTGATTTCCTCTGAAATTCTCGGATCAAATTGTAACTTGGAAGATATTTGAATTAGGTGAGAACAAATAGGTTTGCAAAATTTAGCAGATTTTGACATGCTGGAAAATTTTTAAGAATTCCCAAAAAAAATAAAACATTCGTGCATGTATGAATCTTAATGATATTTTACATTTCCTCAAATTTTTTTATCTTAGCTTTCTTTCACCAGGAAATATCAATATTTTTCATTTACTTAATAGCAAACAATCACAAAATTTAAAGTTAATGCTTAGTAATTACGTTGTCTATTAGCTCCATTAAAGTTAGGGGCGGTGGTCGAAAACGAACCAATTGGAAATTTCCAATCTCCTGACACTACCCATTCGGTTCAATCTTATAGAAAAAGCCCAAAATTATTCGTCTGAAAATACGAATTTTTTGTAAAAGCAGAAAAGATAAATATCAAAAAGTCCGTCAAAAATTCAATTCTCGATGCTTTCACAGATACGTTTTCAATTGACATTGGTCAGACCTATAATTTCAGTTCCAGTTGAGCAAAAATTAACCGAATTGGTTGCTCTGCTGTGAAATAATGTTTGTTAAAAAAATTTAGAAAAGCTGCGACGTGAAGTTTCAGGAGAAGGTAATTCGAGCTTCGAACAAAACTTAAGGAAAACTGTGAGTAGTTAATTTTGAGCTTGATATAGGTTTGTTCATTCAGTCTGGTGTTTGCATTAGTATAATACTATTCCAAAGTACAGAAACGATTCTTGACCTCACGTCAGTGCCTTCCAATATTCTTGTTGTCCTAACGTTTTATGAAAGTAAAGAATTCCATAAAGTTTTTGAGAACATAATGGTATTTTTTATTTTATGGAATCTAAAATTTCTTGGAAATATTTCTATCTATGAAAAAAACGCTTGACTGATATTTCTGAACTTTCTTCTCCTTGACAGAGACCAGTGAACAGGTCTATGAGGTCTCTTGATATCGTACTGTTCAAAATATGAAATTCTTTTTCGAAATCTTCAACAACGATGAATGATGTCACTACGAATATTTATTTTAAAGTGATGTTACTTTGCTTGATGATTATTTTCTGTACTGAAGCCCAATAACAATTTAATTGGACGGATTTCATGTATTCCCAGATTTAGGTGTGCTATTATACTCGCTTGAAGAAATTGAGTTTGATCACCTAAATTTGCTTCTGAAAAACCAACTAGGTGTTCTTTAATAAAAAAAATTTGTTAGATCATTAATATGAATCAATTCTGTTTAGACAATAATTAATTATTGAACATACGTGAATTTTTGGTTTCTATAACGAGAGTATTTGTTTTAATTATGTAAACAAAAATATAAATAATGAATAATGGTTATTCATAAATTATGTCAAATTTTGATACCTTACTATAGAATATAAATTCATTACAGAACCCCAGAAGAGAAGAAATTAATAAATGCAAAGTTTTTTTGAATGTAAAAAAAAAATCTGTATCCATTATCGATATTCAGATATAATTTTTCTCAGAATAACTAGAGTGAATTATTATCACATAAAAATGTTATTATAACGTCTCTGTGGTGGGTAATTCCCAATAAAATAGTGTTCTGTAGTTCCTTGTTGTTTTGATTCTGTTTGAAACTGTCAACAGTTATTTGTAACTTTCTTTAAAAAAAATGTGGAAAATATTTTAACGATAATTTCGATAGTTTGAAATTATTCAATTCAGCATGAAATGATTATAATCAGAAAATGCATTCTTCTTGCTTGTTTATGTGCCTATAGCTTCCAGTTTCAATATTGATTGAATTTTAATGATACATGCATCATAACAAACATTCAGAAATATTATATCAAAATCAAATTCTATTATCTCTTGAGTTTGTGAACCAGGTTTGATCGATGTATGAAATAAAGATGTGAAAAAACTTCTATAAACGTACAAAACAAATCTTCATCTTAATGAAGAACCAGTTCTTCATTAAGACAACTCTTCAATTGAAAATATACCGAAGTACCTTTGTGAGTGATGGAAATCGTTTTCTCTATTTATTATGGAATATTACTCTGGATTAAATATCAAACTAGGTGCTAGATTTCATCAATAATGAATACAGCAAATCGCAATTTAGATTTTGTGGTGAATAGAAGAAAAAAAATTATCAGTGGTTAATTTCATCTATAGTGTTTAGTGGTGAAACGATAGACTGGAGAGATTTCCCCAACCTTTTGTAGAAATAGTTCATAAAGACATAAAATACGACAACATTGAACAAATCTGATTATTGAATTATATCCATTTAATTCCTTTCAACTTCAATTATCTCAAGAATGGTGCAATTTAGGAAAAAATATGAAGAATGATTTTATCTGAAAAAAGCTAATGATTCTAGAAGTACAAGATACGGACCTTTAGTTCAAGTGATATTTGTTTATCATGCAATTTAACCAATCTGTAGAGTAATACTGAGAAATCCACAAGGAATGGAATAAATCTAATGATACCAAAATAGGCATCACTGTTATGACAAACCTTCTACAAGAGATAATTCTAATTGATATTGTCGTTTGAATATTACAGATAAAAATATAATTTTTTATTAGAATTCCAACAGCCTATATCTTTTGAACTGAGCCAAATTTGGAAAAATGTTATAGGAAGAAAATGTTTCTTTTAACATCAAGAATCAATGGTTAAAACAAAAGCAGTGGTCAAAGACTCATCCTGTATATGTGTGTGTGTGTGTTCAATGGAAAAGCCACTACTGTAAATCATGAAAATTAAGACTATACAATCTGTCCATAGGCACAACTATCAACTTCGTCCTTCACTGAAGGAGTGAGCAGAAACTAGGTATCAAGCAACGTTCCAAACACTTCTTTTCCAGAATCCACGAAGCATACGGTCGGGTTCTATTAGATTTATAAGTCCCCAATCACTTATAAGTGAGAGTGTAGCTACGCGAAAAAGAGCAAATATACCCTTAATCACAACAAAATCGATGGTAATCTCTCCAACGAACCTTTACGGGTGAAAAGTCAGTAAAAAGTAATTCCCAAGTTGGAATAGGTCGAGATCTACTGATACGCTTCGCTATTCCAGACCAATCCTAGTAACAAAATTAGGGAACGCTCAAATGATTTCTTTGTTCACATCGTGAGTTTAGTAGCTTTCTGGATGTTTGGATTCTTCTATTAGATCTTGATAGTTTACCGTGTGTAAAAACTGACTAGGGAAAGAGATCGTCGGGTACATGCAATTATCTCCGCCCAAACTTTATGTTGAATGAGCATACTGACAGTTCGAAACGTTTCAACCGAGCATCAATATCTACTGTGAACTTTTCTTTCGTTCGTCAGTTCTTCATTTATGATGAAAATTTTCTTTTGGAAGTTGATTGGATCTGTCGTGTGATCAGGCAAAAGTTTTTATATTTTCAGAACATGTTTGTTGTCCAAATATGTCGGTCAAGTTCACTATTGGGCCAAGTTCAGAAGTTATGAGAATCTGAATTTTGTATTCCTAAATATCTTGAAGAAAACAAGGTTGTATTGATGAGAACCTGTGTTTAACAACAAGGGGAACTGTAAGTAAAAATCTGTACTCCATCTTTTAGTGCCATTTCCAAACGACGTTTGACAAAATTTCACACCAATTCAGCGGGTGGTTCTGTATTGCCAACATTTCATAGTAAACAACTTCATCTTATTTTGAAAAAATGGAAAAAGAGCAATATCGTTCCGTTATGTGATTCCTGCATTCAAATGGGAAGCCGTGGGAGGAAATCAAAGATCAGTTGGTAGCTATTTAAGAGAGCCGTACAACTTCGATGACGATCATCAAATATTGGTTCAATGAATTCAAATCAGATATCAGTGTTTTTCCTGAAGCCTCCCTTCAGGATAGATTCAATTCTAAAGAGAATTAACCTTTCTAATATCTTGAAAGGAACACTCAATAAACTGATGGGTCGATAACTATTAGGATCACAAGGATTTTTTCCTCTTTTCAAAATACCTATTACTTTAGCCTTACGAAATTCGACAGGAAAATTTTCTGAATTCAGAATATTGATGTAAAAAGACAATAACCAAGACAAGACCTTATTTCCTAAATGTTCGTTGACTTCTGGATAAATTCCGTCAAAACCTGCTGCTTTTCGAGATTTAGTAGATTTGATTGCAGCCCTCAATTCATCTATATTGAATGGATGTGAGACATGTTCTAAAGTAGGAGCTAATCTTCTGAATATGTGTAATTTTTTTTTCATATTCCTCATTTTAGATTGGGATATATTGACTGATTCAGATACATCAACTAGGCGGCGAACGATTTATCTTGGATCAATTTTTTATGATGATGAGGCAAGGGGAGTAGCTTCACCTAATTTTCTCAATATAACCCATGAACTCCTGCTCGAATGTGTGAAATTCATTTTTGAAAAAAATCTATCCCATTTCTCTTTTCGGCTTGTATTGATAGAATTCATAAGACTTTCACCTTTATCAACGGATGGTGATTTTTGATCTTTCCGAAAACATCTTGGAACGAACTTTTTTGCTGCGGCTTTCACAACATCTAAGAATCTGCGATAGTTATCGTGAGTGGGTTTGATACATCTACGAGTAATATCACTGTCTACCTTCTTGTTAATTCAATCCAATTCACTTTCTTGAAATTCCAACGAGGTCTTCTCAAACATTCTGAATATTGAATTAAACTTCTTGAAGTCAACAGTATGGGCCTATGTTGGCTATGAGGAAAAACTCCTAAAATTTGACGCTTTACAGGAAGCGGTTTGCAAGTATTGTCACAAGACACTAGGCAGAGATCAGGATTGTAGCCTCTATTCCACCGAGAAGAATGAAAAAAAGGTACATCTTTTCCATCAAAAATTAAATAGGAATTATTCTCTTTCATCCAGTCAGCTAAAGCTATTCCACTTCTATCATTATTATTAAACCCCCACATTACGTGGTGAGAATTGAAATCACCTTAATAAATTGAAAGATGAGGAAGATTTATTTCCAAATTTCTTGGCCAAATAGTATTCGTAGGTTTATGAATATTAACGATAGAAATATTACAAAATTTGAAAGAGATAATGAAAACACCCTCAAATTCGCCTTTCCGGATTAACTCGATATTGTGACTGTAAATTTTACTGAGGAGATAATCAATGAATACATAACCTTTTATGGTTCCTCTTTCACGAAGATTATTTTCAGCATCCGCGTGTGTCTCTTGCAGAAGAATAATCTCTGCATCATAGTCCGCTGCTAATTTAGAAATATAATCACTCTTGTCCTTAGAAATACCCTCTATATTCAAATCCAATACACAAAATTTGTCGCCAATCTGCAAGGAGGATTCTTCTTATCGGGTCTTGCGGTTCAAGTGACGATTTTTCAGATCTTCTGTTGTTTGAAGTCTGCTATGGAACCCATTCAAAGGGAAATCATCATCCATAGTTGGGGAAGGTTGTGATATAACACTTATTTCATTTTAAGAAATAGCAGAGAAAAAATTATCAACTGACATTTATTATGACTAATAATAATTTAAATAAGGACAACATATAACAATTATTTGATCGGATGAACGACGCATTCAAGGAAGAACGCAAAATTGCTCATTCATGAGCAGTCGTCACTGCAAAATTGGTCGAAATGGGCTACAAATTGCTACCTCACCCATCACATTCACTAGGTCTGACTCCGTGAGTCTTTTTTTTTGTTTCCAAACATGAAAAAATTGCTCGGCGGAAAGCGGTCCACATCAAACGAGTAGGTCATCCACTGAAACGAAGGCTTATTTTATTCCAGAGTTCGAGATATATATTTTTCGAGGAAGGCATGAAAATGTTGCAATATCACTGGGGATGTAAAAGAAGATAATGTTGAGAGATAAATATGAAAAATAAAAAAATTGACATTCCTTTTCAAACAAATGTACTTATCAAATCATTCTCGTATCCATATTATGGATTCAAAATTTCGAAATCGTTCGAATAACGATGATAGAAAGGAGTCTACAAAATTTTGTTGAAATGTTCTGGCTAAAAGTTTTCAAAAAAATTTCTGAAAAATATTCGTGAAAGTATCCAATTACCCATAAGGTATTCTTTGGATATCAACAAAAATTTGTGCATATATGATTCTAATTGTTATTTTAAATAATCTGAAAATTAATCATCGCACACAAAACCTACGGGAAGATATCGGGAGTTTTTCGACATCCATTTTGCATTGAATTTTTAGTAATAGGTGTCATGATGATCATAGGATCTCCAAATTTCAACATAGAGCTTCACAAGTCAAGAGTTGCCAACCGCAAATGCCAAGTTCATTGCTAACCGGAGGGTCGGTCGGCAACTTACGTAGATTAAGGATTCAAGCCCCCTGACCCGTATACATGAAATATGAAACCGAACTTTCTGGTCCCCAGACTCCATGAAAAAGTCCATTAAGGAAATACAAGCATGATGGTTATGCTAGTCTCAATCGCCCCAGTTATGGAGCTCGAAAATTCCACGTTCAAATTCTCACCCCAAGCACTTGAGACATTTTTATTCACATCGAATGAGATCGTGAGGGTTTAAAATTGCATTTTCGGCACTCAGCCAGATTCTGCATCCAGCGATTGATATTTTACGAGAAACCGCCAGCGGCTTCTAAAAACCATAGGATTTTGGCGCTTTCGTCTGATCCCGAAGGATTTCAGATATTCGTCAGTCGTGGGATTAGGAAACTTCTGATTCCATTCTCGTGGATTTCGTTACGATTTCGAATTGGAAGTTATATCTGTTTTGGTGAGAGATTGAAATTTTCGTCAATTCGAAGTTTTGTTTTTGGGTGAAATTAATTTTCGGTGTTAAATATACTAACAGTCATAGAAATTGCAACACCCATAAGAAGCTGTTCAAATTTAATTTTCATTTTATATTTATATACATTCTTTTGACTTTTGGCGTAAAATATTTGTTGGCTAGTAGTAGTATTAGCTGGGGTTAGTGACGGAGTGCCATATCATTTAGTGTATGATTTAAAAGCCTAGGGAAAATATCCCAGTAAAAAAACCCTGGTTCCCAGTATAACTGTTGTAATGTCAACAAAAATGAGATTATACCTTAAATAGTGAAAGGCGAACAACATCTTTCGTCCAGAGTGAATAATAATACAGAGGGTTCTCCAAGTTGCCCACGTCGAATCTGAAAATGAAAAACAAGAGCAAAAAAAGAACTGAATAAAATGATAGAAATCCTTTGAAATTTACGAACCGTTTTCTTAAAGATTCGAAAACATTATGAAGCTCCAGAAACCATCCTGGAATCCATATATGATTTTTTGCTGTCCAAATTTTCTCAGAATATCGAAGCCTGGAACTTTTCTTGAAGGATCAGAAAGGAGATCTTCATTGAACATTTTGTCAGAGTTCCATTCAATCTGCCATAAATCTTTTTCGCTTATGTTCATGTACATACAGGGTGATTCCGGAAGAGACCGTCAGAGTTTAGGTGAAGTATACACTGGTCAAGGCAGTTTCGAAACAATGTTTGGTTTATGGTTGGGGGCCTTTAATGAGAGTCTATAGGGTGATTTGTCCGATTCGACCGATTTTTCTTTTATTCATAACTTTGGTATGGCTTGATCGATCTTGATGAAATTTTCAGTGTAGAACAATATGATTATCATCTTTCAATAATTCTAATATTTTCTCAAAAATACAGGGTGGGAATTATGATAAGTTCAGATTAAGTTTGCAGGTTGAAAAAACACCCTGTTTATACCGTTTTCAAAAATTTTCTACATGCTTCAGATTCTATCATAAGTTCACATTACTGGAGCGTTTTAATTTTTTTTGGCACATATCCAGTTTTCCTAGAAAAATGTTTCAAGGATGAACAATATCGTTATTTCTCTTCAAGGCAGTGAGGATATTCTGAACTAGAATGTAAACCGGTGTCGCCCAATGATACAAAGCTCTTCCTGAGTCCTAAAGTAGTTCCTCCAAATTCGAAATTCATATTTGATCACTCATATTCAGATGTATAAAATCATTTAATCCAGAAAATATCTTTATACCTACCTACTTAAACCAAAAAATCTACAACTTATATAGAATAAACATTCGAAACATATCTTGAACAGTAAAACTAAGGATTAACACAAAATTTACATAGAATGTTCGAAATGATTTCCCCTTTTTTGAATACATATTCGAGACCTTTCTATAAAATTTCCAATTGACCTTCTAATGAGGGATTGATTTTGCTTCAAGATATTACATTCCTCGAAAATCCTTTCAACTAGCTCTCTACCTCTTATTTCAACCTTATAAACTCTTGTTTTCAGGTATCCCCACACAAAATAGTCTATAGGGTTCAAATCAGGCGATCTTTGTGGCCAAGCAATAGGGCCTCCACGACCAATCCATCTGTTCGGATAATTTACATCCAGGTGATTTCTCACATTCAATGCAAAGTGAGGTGGTGCTCCGTCATGCTGAAAGTACATAGAGCGGATATGTACATTTTCCAATAGATTTGGTGAAATATTTTTCAAAAAATCTAAGTAAATTTTACCATTTAATCTTTCCGCAAAAATGTGAGGGCCAACTAAATTTCCGTCTATTGTTCCAAGTCAAATATTGGCAGAAAATCTGTGTTGTGTATTATGACTCTTCTTCAAATACGGGTTGTCTCTTGCCCATTCGTGGGAATTGTCGATATTAAAAATTCCATTCTTAGTGAACATAGCCTCGTCATTGAATAGAATACGAAAAATAGTTCGTTGGTGACTAATAACCCAGCGACAAAATTGTAATCTTTGGGGCAGATCTTGTGGAAACAGTTCTTGCACCTTTTGGTAGTGGTATGGGTGGAATTGTTCTTGAATCGAAATTTCATTTTGAGTAGGCCTATCAATGTGATCTGCCTTACTAGGATATTGCCCATGTTCTTTAGAATAATGGAATACTCGTCCGAAAGTACATTTATTTGGTTGATGTCGTCTTTGGTATTCCATTTTGGCTTCATTTCCATTTCCGTTACCAAAACCATAAATGCATATCCGCATATTCCGCATGAGTAAATAATTGAGGCATGTTGAAATACACTTCTTGTGACAGATTATTTATTAAATATTCTCATTCTGTGGTTCACTGTGATGGTAACCATGGATCTTAAAGAACTTGATTTAAATAGAGATTTAATTTTCCTGGAGAATTTTCAATTTCATTAAAACTATTTATCATACGTTCGTAGTTCAATATTTTACATACCATAAGGCCATAAGTGAGTACATTTTTGAACAAAACTACTATGTTTTAGGAATATTGGCTTCATAGAAAACCGGAAGTGTGCCGAAAATCACCTGAATAATGACTCAATTTTATGTCAATCCATAATTTTGCCATTCATATGTTTCGAATGTTTATTATGTATTTGTAGTAGTAGTATGTAGATTTTTTTGGTTCACGTACGTATAAGGATGATTTTATACATCTGAATATGAGGGATCAAAAATGAATTTCGAATTTGGAAAATTTATTTTAGGACTCAGGAAGAGCTTTGTATTATTGGACGATACAGCTTTACCATCTAGTTCAGAATATTCTCAATGCCTTGGAGCGAAAAAAAACGATATTGTTCATTTTTGAAAAATTTTTCTAGGAAAAATGGACGTGTGCCAAAAAAAATAAAAACGCTCCAGTAATGTAAACTTATGGTAGAATCTGAAGCAAGTAGAAAATTTCTGAAAACGAAATGTACAGGGTGTTTTTTCAACCTGCATACTTAATCTGAACTTATCATAATTCCCATTCTGTATTATTGAAAGAAGATAATCATATTGTTCTACACTGAAAATTTCATCAAGATTGATCAAGCCATACCAAAGTTATGAATAAAAGAAAAATCGGTCGAATCGGACAAATCACCCTGTAGACTTTCAATGAAGGCCCCGAACCATAAACCCAACATTGTTCCGAAACTATTTTGACTACTGTATACTTCACCTAAAATCTGACGGTCTTCTCCGGAATCACCCTGTATAAGAAAATCAGGTAAGTCATTCAATTTTTGCAATTGTGCAATTATTGGATATTTTCACAGATATAGTACAATTTGAACCAGTATTCAAGGTTGATATGCCTAGTATGTTGTGCTGTGTGATAGGGGTATTGTGCGTTGGTACTTGGGTAGTAATATTAGTTTCCTCTGTTACAATTGCCATTTCCGGGATTTTATTTATTCTTGAAGTAGAAGATATATTCATGTCTTCAGATATTTCGTTTAATTGTGTTGGGAGTGGTTTTGAAATATTGAGTTTTTTTTAAAAAGACGCATTAACATATCCTTCAGCAACTGCTGAACTCTTCCATCCTCCATGCCTCTTTAATGCCATCAAATAATGTCCGATATTTTCTAAATGAGAAGCTAAGCTTCTACGGAATGCAATTTTTTGTGGCATTCCACCTATTTTATTTATACCAATAGGTTGCACACTCTATTTTCCTGCTCTAAAATTGATAAAAAATCTATCATGATGTGTATGTGATGGTCTCAATTCATAATATTTTCTAATAAGAGTCAACCAGATGAATTGTCTGGGACTATAAGTTTTGGTATTCGGGATGGTGATTAAGACACAATCATCGTTGCTCTACCCTTCTGCATGCCCCAGTGTATCCCATTATTAATACTACCTGAAAGTAGTTATATTATGCTTACATGGTTGAAAATGAATATATTGTTACCTTCATATCTAAATGAGTCTCATTTAATGCTTCTTTAAAGAATTTGTCGATTTGTCCAAAATCGAGAACTTTCGATTGTTTTGGGTTTATATTCTTTCTAATAAGTTTTCAATAAACATTGTAATTTTGCAAATTCTGAAATATCCCTGCTCTGTCTAATGTTAAGCATACTGCGTATCGTTGAATAAGTTCTGCATAACGTAGAACATTTATATGTCTTACTCAAATATTCAAAATACGCTATCAAAACATTTTCGGAAATTCTAATGACCGAATTCTCTTGAGACCACTTCATGATTTTTTCGTATTCTCTTCCATACAAGGGTTTGGATTTTTGTGGTATAAGTTTATTGGCAACATTATCGGCAATTCAGACATAGTTAATTCACGAATTAAATTATTTTGAAATTCAAACGCATTATTCAAATTCTATAATCTGTCAATTTTTGTATCAGTCACGCCAGTCGTCGAGTTAATTCAAACTTTTTGCAGCGACCCATGTGATTCTTTTGCCATGGCCGATTTTTTCATTCTAGCTTTTCGAAGGGGTTTTTCAGCAAGCACGGAAAAAGTTCCTTACCAACGTCAGTACTCTTCTACATTTTTTTAATTATGTGAGACCTCAATGCCAACAAGTTTAGACCTGAATTGCATTTGTTGACCAAACTATAAAGGAAAGGCGATAATTACATTACACTTGAATAGATTTCGTAGGTAGCGATGATACCTATTGCAGAATAATGATCTCTCGGTTAGGTGAACCGATATTTAGTTGTTATAGGTAAGTGGTATTGACATCTGCTCACCCGAAATGATTGATACAATCCTGAATGTCCGACCCAATTGGCGTATTCGCCAGCCACTGGTAAAAGATGCAATGAAGCGAGAGATAATGTAAAATGTAAAATAGGGCACCGTAGGGATATTGCGGATTCGTAATTAGCATAAATGGATTTAATGCATTTGGACTGGATATATGTGTTCATATTACAGGGCGTGTGTAAATGAGATAAGCTTTTTAGGTTATTACTGAGTTCCATTTCACCCCTTTATTTGATAGGTGTGTGGTCGAAATCAGCTTTTTCCTAGATATGAGGTCAACGAACTGAGATTGTTTATACAATTCAAGGTTAAATTATAAATGGTACATTATTTACTGAGCGACAAAGCCTAAAATTTTTGAGCGACTTTGAATATGTCCCATCAGAGTCTTTCCATATTAGTTCACAATAGCATCGATTGTACCTCGTAACTGGATTCTATATGCTTTTGGTACGTCCATGTTCTCTACTCAAATGAGTAAATACTAGCAAATTTGTTCTGGGTAGACACATTTAGGAATGTCTTTCGAAGGATGAGAAACAAGATATTCATTATTCATATGAGTTCTATTAATCTGTCATGAATCTTTATCGCTTATATTCATACAGAAAACCCATATATACCATAAGGGTATGTGTACATGAATGTGAGAATTATATTTTGTGATAGGATGAGAAAATTCGAAATAAAAATACGGAGAAGAATGATATTTATTTCAAGAATTCTGAACTGCAGTCTGTCTGCGAATATAGGGTGGGACAATATTAGACAAAACTGGTAACCAATGGACCGGGATCTCATGATTTTCGATGAATTTTATTCATAGTTTTCACGCTCATCTAATTTAACTTGTAAGTACTGAAGATAAAAATCTTGTTTGCAAAGACAATCATCAAGGAAAACAGCTAGTTTTCTTTCTCATGAAATCTAGATACCTCTTTTATGTTCGAACATAAACGCTATTTAAAAAAGTAATTCCATAATATCTCCATATCAGTTGAAAGAATGTGAAATGAATGACTGAAAATGAAGAATTCCAAATGGAGGTAAGCAGTAGCAATATCATCAGACAATATTTTCTGATCATCTTACCATTTTTTAACACTTCAGATTGGTATGGAATTTAAGGGTTGATCTATCAGGTATATCGTATATCGGTATGAAATGTGCGTTTTTTGTGAAAATAAAACACTAATTACTAATGACGAAGTAAAAAACATTTCATTCAAAGTATTGGCCATTATTTTCCACATATTTTGACCATACTTCTGGCAATTTGTGGATCCCGCGACAATAAAATTGTTCATCTTTTAAAGCAAATCAACCGGACTCCCAATTTTTGACCTACTCCTAGAAATCAAAGTGCTCAGCCAATGCGTGTCCCATCGATGAAAACAAATGGTAGTCGAAAGGAGCCAAGTCTGGTGAATACGGCGGGTGAGGTAGCAGCTCTAACCCAATTGGTTTGATTGTATTCTATTTCTATTTGTGTGCAGGTGTATTGTCATGGAGCAAAATTACCTCGCCTTGTCTTCTGATCCATTCTGGCCGTTTTTCGATCAATGCATGGTTCAAATTGACTATTTGTTGTCGGTAGCGATCAGTGTTAACGGTTTCACCAGGCTTTAGGAGCTCGTGGTACACCACACCATTCTGCTCCCAAAAAACACACAGCATTGTCTTCTTGCCGAACCGATCTGGTTTTGCAGTCGATGTTGATGGATCTCCCAGATAAATCTATGATTTTTTCCGTTTAGGATTCTTAAAATGAACCCATTTTACATCGCCAGTAACAATCCGATGAAAAACCGATTTTCTACCGTGTCTTTGAAGTTAAATTTCTCAATTCTTTTTTCGGGTTTTCATCTGTCTTTCATTCAATTCATTGGCACCCATTTTTCACATTTTTGGATCTTTCCAATAGCTTTTAAACGGTCAGAAATTGTTTGTTGTGCTACATTTAACATTTCTGCCACTTTCTTTCGATTCAAAGTATCATCTGCATGACATATCGTTTGCAATTTGGTGTCTTCAAACTTTTTGGTGGTCTTCCACGTTCTTGATTTCTCACATCAAAATCATTATGTCTGAACCGTTGAAATCATTTTTTGCATGTTGTTTCTGATAGAGCATGATCACCATATGTTGCCTGTTCAATAACTTATATTTACTAATGTTTCACAGATGTCATAGCAAAATATAAATAAAATAATAAAGGCTCGTTCAAAACAAATGTTCTCTATCGAGACATTTGTATCTTGACGCTCACTTCATACCTGGTATTTTTCCACACAGTGTTATATGTAGGAGATGAATTCTTGAAAACAGCTTCTGTTTTCAACCTATAATTGATGGACTCTACGAGAGGGCGTTTTTATGATCGTATAATGAGTGGGAAGATGATTAGTTAGGGCACTTACCAAAATTTCACGAATTAAGTAACTCGTAAATACCAACTTTCATCGTTTTTAGGTCATTAGTGTTTGAAATTTCGTCGATCAAAAGAGTTCATCAGAAAGAAATTGAGAAGTATAGAGAAAATCGAATTCCCCTCGAAGAAAAATCAGTTCCAACCATCCAATGGAATGAAATGTCATTCGTTTACGGAAACTCTTCTCTTGGTAGTGGCATACCTCTGGCAGGGGGGAAATCATGGCAACAGTCTTTTGGGACTCCGAAGGGATTTTGTTGATCGATTACACAGACAAAGGTGTCTCCATAACCGAAGAATACTACGCTTCAATTATAGAGCGGTTGAAAGAATCCATCAAAGAAAACAGGGGGAGGCGGAAATGACCAGAGGTGCACTCAAAAAAACTTCGTGGGAACAAATTTTCAAGTGAAAAATGCAGTTTCTGCGTTTTTTTTTCTTTTATCAACCTTTTTTTTTCAAATGCATAAATCATCAAAGAAAACAGGGAGGATCAACCTAGAAGTATTTTTTAATGAAGTGAAAATGCGGTTTCTGCTTTTTTTCAAATGCATAAATCATCAAAGAAAACAGGGAGGAGGGGTTTGAATTGACCAGAGATGACCTAGAAGTATAAGTATACTTATAAGTAATGAAGTGAAAGATGCGGTTTCTGCTGTTTTTTTCAAAGATAAACCTTTTTTTTCAAAGGAATAAATGTATAAGGGTTGCAGGTGAATATATTTAAAAGAAAAAATAATTTTGTATTTTATTTCTATTTTTTACCCCCATTCCGCTATCTTAGAAACGGGTATTTGCCCAATGTGAAAACTTAAAATGCTTATAACTTTTCAACGCAGCTGAATTTGGAGAAATCGTAATGGAAAAAGTGTTTTTTTTTATCTCAAGAACCTATGGTTAAAATTAACGCAGTGGTCAAAGACTCACCTTGTATATCTCGGTCAAGTTTGTCAAATTCGTTCACAGGTTCTGTTTTATGGCCACCTGAAATTTTTTTTCTATATAACTTTTAGAATATCTATTGATCAAGTTGTAACTTGGCAGATATTTGAATTAGTTTGAAACAAGCAGGCTTGCAAGGTTTCGCAGAAATCGACATGCTAGGAGTTTTTTCTTAGAAATTCAAAAAAACTTTTTCAATACATTCTATGTTATAATTAAGTGGACATATTTAAAAGATTTGTGTACATATAAATGTCTGGGTGAAGAAGTCTCCTCTTTCTGGGAATTTCAGCCGTCGAACGATATGATAGGTGATGGTTTTCACATCTCATTTTCCTTTGGTATCAAAATTGACTCATGATTAATTATTCGAAATCTAATATCAATGCCACAATGGATTCAACGACTAAAAGGTAACGTAATATCCAGATTTGCAATTAATTCGGTGAACATCAGTCGAACCTCGCTGTTTCTGTAATTGGAACGATGATAGTCGGTGATATTTGCCGCTCGCCCAGGATAATAACACCAATTCCGACCAAATACCTGGTTTATTGTTGATCTGCATGATTATTCCGGAAATCTCGAATTCGGTGATACAACGAAGGTCCTGCTTCCGTTCACGGTTGGTAGAACTGAACAATGACGCATGTCCTGTGTTCAGGATTGGCTCAATATCATTTCGATTGCAGGCTTGCTCCTTATGAAACAGCTCTACACTCAGACGAAAAATTATCCGTAAATTCTGATTTGAATTGCACGCGTTCAATAAGTTTCTGTATGTTGGTAGAACTAACCGTAACAGTACACCCCCGCAAGCCCCATGGCGCGGGGAGGGAGGTATACAGGGAGCTTTTGGAACAACCGCAAATAAAATTACAGATGTGAGCCTAGACACCTCGACTGTATCCCAACAGCAAAACATTTTCTTATTGCCATCCGTTTCTCTTATCTAAATTTTTATTTGAATATGATTACTAAAAAACTTATTTAATAAATTCCCCACATTTATTGTGTTTCAACAATATTGTAACACTACATTTTACAACAATTGTTTCGCCAAATTCTTGGCTTCTTCAGGGAGTCCGATGTTAAAATACTCTAAAAATTGAGTCTTCCCTCTATATTCACATGATGAAAGAGGGGGAACGGTATTCTAAATGCTTCTGGGATTTTTTCAGCATGCACAAAAACTAGCAGCATTCAATAGCATGGTACATAGACTAATCTGAACACCTATGGAGAAACAGAATTTTGATTGTGAGCTCGATACTATAAAACAAATCTCTGTTAATAATGGTTTCAAACCTGACATTGTGGATCAAATGTTGAATAAATTCTTATTAAATCAAGCTTAAACATTATGATAACCGAAAAACGAAAAAATAGAACAGAATAGATATATAACACTAAATCACGCAGGTAAAAAATCAATCGAAGAAGCAAATTGTGCTCGAAAATCGTCCGCTTCGATAGATGACAGCTGCTAGTAGATCGTATTACGACTGGTTTATAATGATTCCTCTTCGATCTTAAACAAGGTGTCCAGCGTATTGCCTGCCTAGCGAATTGAAAAATCTAACTTTTACCAAGTTCAAAACTAGAATGAAAGAAATATTGGTAGATAATGTTTATACGATAGATGAATTCTATATGAACTGGTAACCACAAAAAATTCAACCTACTCTTTGATTTGCGTCTACATATATGAAATCATTCAACACTATACTACATCGTCCAATGAAATCGCTCAATTTTTGAAAACAGACCAATAGAAACAAACTGTATCTTAAAACACTCAACCTCACAGTTTTTTAGAAATTTGTTTTTATCAAATGCCTAATTTGCATAGGAATATTAATACGTTCGGATAGCTTCGGCCGTTGGTGGAAGTAGCGGTCGTCATGGTTACGATAAACAAGCAGTTGTTAGAGATAATTTCAACAGCACATTTGACAGTTCTGTCAGTTTATTTTCGTATTTTACCATAAAGTAGATAAGAATGAAACGTTTTGGGAATTGTAATATTACTTCAATTGAGGAAAGTGTGAAGAAAAGTGTGCCACTTAATACAGTGAAGTCAAGATCCTACATTTGAAAACAATTTGAGGAATTCTGTGCTGCCCGGGAATACCTTGTGAATGAAAAAACATGTTTGTCAGAGCTCAATAATATTATGCTAGACTAGGCTTTCAATATGATGAAAAGAGATGGATCAGACTACAAGGAAAGTGTCGTAAAAACCTTATGGAATAATACTGCCAAACAGCTGCAGAATAAAATCTATTCCGAATGGGGCGTTAGGTTCGATCCATTCACAGACTTGGCTTTTAAAATGGCGCGGGATGCACGAAATGCCAAAAGGCGGATTTTGGAAGTGGACCCTGAAAAAAGAAAAGTTAGTGCCAAGGCGCTGTCTTTGGAGCAACACAAAAAGATGGTCAACTTATGTAAAGAAGATAATCCAGACGGTTTGAACAGAAAATTTTATTTTATTGCTGCATTGGTGCTTGCTTGCTTGTCGCGGAGGAGAGGGTTCATCATGCCTAATTTCGCCTTTCCAATTCGAAATTGAAAACGATGGTAATCCCACGGGCCGGATCGCCTACAATCCGATATTTTCTGAAACAAGACAAGGTGGTGCCCAAAAATGTGCGGAAACAAAATGGCTGACTCCCAATATTGAAGAAGATATTTGCCCGGTGAGGTTATATAAGCTACTTGTATCCAAAAGAACTGCAAACATAACCACTGAAAGACTATTCCTTACTCCACATAAGAATCGGAAATATGGTTCATAGTTCAAAAACTCCCAGGTCGGTCCCAATACGATAGCTAAATGGACAAAAGAATAGGCAGAAATCATTGGTATCAACACAACCAATTCGAAGATAACCAACCACTCGCATCGAGCTACTGCTGTCAGCCAATTAGCCATAGCAGGGATTGGCGAGGAACAGCTGATAAAGATAACAGGCCATTCTTCTGCAGCGTCAGTGAAACCGTATCTCCAAATGGACCAACAACAACAAAAAATTAGAACGCACTGACGTGAGGTCAGATTGCTTTGGCGCTCTTGTTGAGCTAATTTCGAGTAAATATTCAAACCATAACAAATCTATAAGCACTCTGATCAGGTCAACAATAGTCTTTTCCCGTACTATGGGACAATGTGATTCAAATATGAACGCCTAATGAATGAACAAACCTATATCTCAAATTAAAAATAACTATTCATAATTTGACCCAAGTTTTGTTCGAAGCTATTATTCCCTTTTCCTAAAAACTTACGTCAGTGCTTTTCTAAATTCTGACAACGTCAATTATTTCAGCCATCTATGATTTCCCGTTATGAAAAATTCTGATTAATATTACGCCAACTGACACTGATAAATGAGCCCGGCATTTGTCAATCGAATATCGATCTGTGATGGCCATCGTTCAAGGAAAATCATCGGGACGTATGTCATTTCTCTTTTCTCTTGAATAAATTAAAAAAATGATCATATCTTCAGATGGAAAAGAGTTACGACAATAAAATTTGAGGATAAGTAAGCTATCGATCACCTCAATATATTAACGAATTTTTATTGAAATCCGCAAAATATCTTATGAGATAGTGAGGATTAAAAATTTCTTTTTGGGAATTTTTTAAAAATGTTCTAGTGTGACGATTTCTCCGAAATTTTGCAAGCTGTTTTGTTGCAGCCTCCCTCAACAATATTTCAAGTATCAACTTGATCGGATGGATATTCTAGTAGTTATTGAGGAAACAAAATTTCAGATGCTCATAACTACTGAACCATCCGACGGATTTGGCCCAATAACGAACTTGACCGAGATATTTGGACAATTAACCTATTCTGAAAATATGAAAACTCTAGCTGATTCCTTTTGGATGCTAGAGAGGATACGGCCGGCCGGACAGATTCAACTTTCGCCACGAATTCTTCATCAGGGAGTCGAACCCAATCGATCGAGACCATTTTCGGCTCGATATTCCAAAATTACAGACATTCGGGCAAAATGAGAGGCACTCTGTTCGGGTGAACAAAAGCGCCAAAAATATTTACAGCCATAAGGAATGAAAAAAATGTCCTTCAAGAAACAACATCAGTATCTACTTCATCATTCGAAAATAATGCTCGTAATGTGTATAATAATTGTACTATCAATAATTATTATTTTGAGAATAAAGATGAATAATTTGCTGTTGTGCTTCTATCTCGTTATTTTTGAATAAAAACTATTTTTTTTTTCGTTTGATTTATATTGTTGAATGATCGTTCCAAATACCACACGTGATTCGAATTTTTTTTGAGAACACTCAGTCCTTTTTTGAAAATTATACAAATTTCACTCAACAAAGTGATCCCGAAATACCACTCGCCTTCGGCTCGTGGTATTTTAAGAATAACTTTTTTTCGTGAAATTTAAACGCATAATTTCCAAAAAATTCACACCTCTAGTGGTATTACCCTTGATAATTTTAAAGGTATTGTACCGATTTATTTATGATCTTAGCTTCTGATTTTATCTTTGGATTTTATTTATACTTAAATTATAGTTATTTACGGTTGTATATTGTTTTGTAATTCTTTGACTGCATAGTCTGTTTGAAAATGTGTATATGTAAATAGTGTTTTTTCTCAAATTTGTTTATTTTTATTTATAAAAGTTATGTTATATGTCGTGTTAAATTGTAATATGTATTTGATGTTTGCCTTGACCTGTGAAAGCAATTATTGTAAATGCGTTAAACACCAATATATTCTCTCTCTCTCTCTCTCTCTCTACTCCGATGTACGGTTTTATTAAAGGTATTCTTAATATTTTTTAACTCAGAGTTAACAAAAACCCTGAAACTGCCATGAACAAAGTCGAATTGTGATTTTTCAAATTTACAATAAATGAGATAATCCTTATAGACGTTTTCTGGGTCTCCGAATGTCAATGTAGGGATTTATGCGATGAATTTTTTTAATAATTTTTAAAAATCCAATAGACTTGACTGCTAAAAGATCAAAAATTGCCAGTTTGGACTCCTGTGAGGAATGAGGACATTGGAAAACTGGGGTTTTCCCATTGTACCTGTAACGTTGCAGAATTACCGAATAGATGGGTTTGTAAAAAACTAAACTAAACATTTTTATTCGTTAAGTAAAGCTGTGAGTTTTCTATAATGATAGGTTTCCGAAAAATCTGCGTCGGCATGCTGAATAAAAGAAATATCATCGTATGTAATACGAATTTATCTTCCGTTAGGTATAATATTGCAACTTTATCCCAGCTCCAGCAAACCCGCAGCTTATCCTTATATTCCTGCTTATCTTATCCCGAACACCAGAATTAATAAAACCCTGGAACATATTCCCTTTTAACGTCTGAATTTTTCCACAACACAGACTTTTATCTCGTAGTTGTGTACTAATGGCTTCTGTTATTTCTGAGATGAAATTTGGGGATCATGAAATTTCTTGTTGGATTGTTCAATTTGTAGAGAGATTGGGGAGAGAGGATTCTTTTAAATTTTCGACACGAGCTTTTCAACTACTGGAATCCTTCTCGGACCAGATTCTTTTCTTTCATATAAAGAAGAACAATAGATGAAATAACCAATCTACAAGAGTTGCATCATCAAAAATTTTAAATTCGTACATTTATCCATCAGCAGAAGGTCATGAAACAGGAATATCAATTTTCAAATAGGTACTTTTAGTGAACTTCTTTATCACACCAAGAAATGTCTACTTCTTCCCGCGAAACTCTACAAAACCGAAATAATAATAAATCTTCCTGAGAGATATTCTAATCACGATTATAAATCTATCTAATTCCTTCCAGTCGTAATTGCAACATTATAACTCCCCCTTTATGTGACCAGAATTTCAGATTGGACATTGCAAGAAAACCCTGAGAGCGGATTTACTAAGTTATTAATTGAATCTCCACCCCATCCCAAGACCTCCATTTTTTTCAGACTCTCCACATTGCCCCATTTCCTCTGACGCAAATAAATATTTCTTTGTCCGGCAAATTGACCATATAAAAACAATTTCGCAAGAGGAGCTAATGTATTTTTTCACCAGCAATGGGAAACGCAAAGACTGTGAGAAGGCTAAATTGACGCCTCGTTCTAGCACATAAATCAATGTCAATTTCAGCACTCATAAAAATTCAATATGGCTGAAGATAAGAAACAGTCAATATCAATTTTCAACTCTGATGATGTTGTAACTCTCATCACGTACAAGAGCTCAAATATCTTTAGACCATGTTGGAATATTGCTGCGCTTCTGGTTGAAATTGAATGAACTAATTTACTTCAGTAGAATCTGACGTCCAATACGTTACAAATTTATCGAGAAGTTCAAAAGTCTATCAAAGGTGGACCGAAAGAAAAAAAAATTCTTCGACCTCTATATCATTTCCTGACTGTTGGGTCACTGTTGTGATATTTCAGCCATTCAAATTCTGATAGGGACATCATGAATTTACTATAATGAGTTCTCCATTTCTTATTTATTAATTAATTAACGATACATGACCTTTGTATGTAAAATAAAACACAAAATAATAAAATATGAGTAGTATAACACGGAAAAGAGTAGATGTAGAGGTAGAGCAAGTATAAGTACAAATATATGTGTAATAAGAAACAGAAAAACAATATAAAGCACAAATAAAAATTAAAGTTAAATATCACAGTCGTATCAGGTACATCAATTCTCTCCTCAACCTCGAAATAGATATGTTAGGCCCGAAGACCGAAAACGCTCAGTGGCCGGAAAAATCGGCCACAACGCTTTCTGGCTGTCTTCGAACGCACAGAACGCGTTTTGGTTGTTTTTAAACGCTAGCAACGCGTTCTGGTAATTGTTAAACAGCCGGAACGCGTTTGTCTAACGGCAATTGGTTCAAATGTAAGACCCTGTAGTTTTTTACATTTTTAGAATAATAAAAATAAGTTGTGTCCGAACATGTTTGGTACTTGTGGTCTAGCATTTCTTTATGAGCACTGAGCACATACAAAACTATTGTATATTTGTCGACCCTGTACCTATTGGAATCAACATGTGATACATTTTTGGAATCAGCACAGCTAGAGTAATCCGGAAATGGAGACGAAATAGTTCAATTTAAAAAAAATGACGGTGATGTCATTACTCGAAAATAATTCACGATGTATATTAGATTATTATTTTAAAATAAGGTAAATTAAAATAAAAATCGATGTGTTTCAGGATTATTTCTTAAAATGGTCTGATTAGCTAAAAATGAATTTGTTCCATACTTCACGGATACAATTTTTTAAATGTACTTTGTAATTCGAAATGTCATTCAAACAGTTCTTGTAAAAATAAGTAACGTACATATGTAAAGTACACAAAAGTTCGGAAAAACCCGTCGTTTGTATTTAATTGCAGTTTTCAATAATTGAATTGTTTCTAATAAAGTAATTAAAGAGTTATAAATTCAAGTTTGTTTTGTTCTCCACAATAAGTTGGATTTGTAGAAAATAAATTGAAATTCATTTGTTCAATAAAGGACTTTTTGCTTTTTAATTCATGCATTTATATATTATATGCTCGACAATATAAGTTTATTAGTGTAACTTTCTTCCTAGAACTGAAAAACAATTATAAGAAATTTAATATTGTTGAAATGATTCGGCAAGCAGATACATGAAATATATCAACTCCTAATGAGTCGACGACATTAGCGTTTCGCATTAATCTCAAAACCGGGGAATGAAAACAATAATTGGTTCTTGATTGGGCGAGTCGAAATAAATCAAACCTTCGGATGGGTCGAGGTGGATCACATATGTTGAATTGTGACAACAAGTCTGGGGAGTACAGAAGACCCTGAAAGAGCTTAGCAATTGAATATCACATCCGCATGAAATCTTCTCGTCCTCGAGGAGAATAGTCCAAGGCGTTCCCGCATTCGACTGGCGGGAAAAGTATAAACTGAAAACGTACCCGTTCTAAGAGCAGCATACTTTAGAAATCTGTTTTAGACCGTCTCAAGGAAGGACACGTCGACCGATAAGTATGGAGACCACACTACAGAGGAGAACTCCAACATTGGTCTAACCAACGAGATGTAAAGATGGTGAAGAGTCTCGATGTTGACGTCCCTAGTATTCCTTATTATGAACCCCAGAGTCCTGAGAGATGACGCAGAAACGTCCCGAATATGTGCCCTTAAAGACAACGTGCTGTCATATGAAACACCCAGGTCTTTGTAAACAAATACTCTATCTATAGGCTTACTAACAATACAATAATCGATCGTAATAGGCTGCTCCAGACGAAATCGTCATGAACTTACACTTATTGATGTTGATAGTCAGGCAATTGGCAAGACACCACTCCTCAACCGCCTGTAAATCCGATCTCAACCAGTCAACATCGAATAACGATTCTAATGAGAAGAAAAGTTTTAAATCATCCGCAAACAGCAAGAACTTAACAAATCGGATAACATGACTTGAGTCATTGATAAAAATCAAAAATAATAATGGACCAAACAGTTTTTTGTTCTGGATTTATTAACCGCAATTCTTGAGACTCTTCGGGTTGTTCATCAGCCCAGAATCGGGCATTTTGTGTGTTCACGAACCCATTAAGCCAAAAATGGGCCTCATCAGTGAACAAAACTTTTTCGAAAATAGTGGATCCTCTGCAAACTTCTCAAGAGCCCAACGACTAAAACTTAAACGATTCGGTAGGTCAGTTGGCTTCAGTTCTTGAACTAATTGAATTTTGTAAGCTTTCTAAGAAAGATCTTGACGTAAATTCCGCCAAGTCTTTGAATACGAAAGGTCAAGCGGTTGAGAACGGCGACATATCGACACATCAAGATCATCACGTACACTCTGCCCCACCGCCGCAATATCCTCTTCATTACGAACTGGATGTTGTCTATTTGGTCGAGTGTTATTCAATGACGAATATTGAGTCTCAAATTTAGTGATGGTAGAGCAAATTGTGCGTCTGGTAGGCCGATTATGTGGACCGTAAGTAGCTCCAAGTGCCCAATATGCATGCATCGGAGAACGCCCATTTTAGCAATAAAACTGAACCATTTGTAGACGCTTTTCCGGGCTAAGTCGTTCCATTATGAAATGTACTGAACAAGAATACCACTTCAGTTTACACGACGCATGGGCGATTTGCAACTAAATCCCCATATTCCTCTTTGTCCCGATTTTCATTGGCTTACAATTAAAACTCATCAATTTCGTACTAGTAGATATCCGGGTGAATCAATATCAATACAGGGTGAGTCTTTGACCACTGCGTTAATTTTAATCATAGATACTTGACGTCAAAAGAAACATTTTCTTCCTATAACATTTTTCCAAATTTGGCCTCGTTCAGAAGATATAGGGTGTTGAAACGACAATATCAATTGAAATGATCTCTTGTAAATGGTTTTTTGATAACAGTCATGCATATTTTGGATCATTAGATTCATTCCGTTTCTTGTGGGTTTGTCAGTACTACACTACAGATTGGTTAAATTGCATGAAAAACAAATATCACTTGAACTAAAAGTCATCTTGTACTTCCTGGAATCATTAGTCTGTTTTGCAGATAAAATAATTTCTCATCTTTTTTCCTAAATTGCACCATTTTTGAGATATTTGAAGTCGAAAGGAATTAAATCGATATAATTTTGTCCAAATTTTCTGATTTACACAAATACAACTCTGTGCTGAAATGATTCAATACTCAGATTTGTTCAATGTTGCCATATTTTATGTCTTTATGAAATATTTCTTCAAAAGGTTCGGGAAATCTCTCTAGTCTATGGTTCCACCACCAAACACTATAAATGAAATTAACCACTGAACAATTTTTGTCTTACATTCACTACAAAATCTAAATTGCCATTTGCTGTATTCATTATTGATGATGTATAGCACCTTGTTTAATATTTAATCCAGAGTAATATTCCATAATAAATAGAGAAAAAGATTGCCATCACTCACAGAGGTACTTCGGTATATATTAATGATGACCGTTGAAATAGGTAATGTATTTTCTGTCAGGACCTGTTGAATTGAAGACTTGTCTTTATGATAAGCTGGTTCTTTATAGCTTCAGACTTTCAGGGTTCATCAAATTATATCTATTCGAACATACGAATGCTTCAAATTAAGCTCATATGAGTTTTAAACACTTCGAACCCAGTCTCCTAGATTTGTTTTGTACGTTTATAGAGGTTTTTCGCATCTTTATTTCAAACACTGATTCAATCTGGTTCACATGCTTAGGAGATAATAGAATTTGACTTTGTTGTAATGTATCTGAATGTTTGTTATGATGCATGTAAAGTTAAAATTCAATCAATATTGAAACTGGAAGCTATAGGCTCATAAACAAGAAAGATTAGAATGCATTTTCTGACCATAATCAATCCATACTGAATTGAATAATTTCAATCTATCGAAATTATCCTTACAATATTTTCCACATCTTTTGAAGAAAGGTACAAATAACTGTTGACAATTTCAAACAGAATCAAAACAACAAGGAACCACTAAACAATATTTTATGGGGAATACCCACCACAAAGACGTTATGATAACATTTTAATGTGACAATAATTCACTCTAGTTATTCTGAGAAAAATTATAACTCAAGATCAATAATGGGTACATATATTATCTTTCATTTGAAGAAACTTTGCAATTATTAATTTCTTCTCTCCTGGGGTTCGGTAATAAATAAATATTCTACGGTAAGCTACTAAAATTTGACATTATCTATGAAGCACCATTTATTCAATATTTATGTTTTTGTTTACATAAATAAAACAAATACTCTGATTATAAAAACCAAAAATTTACGCAGGTTCGGTAATTAATTATAGTTTTAACAGAACAGATTCATATTAATGATCTAACAATATTTTTTTTATTGAAGAACATCTAGTTGGTGTTTCTTCAAGTAAGTATAATTGCACACCTAAATCTGGGAATACATGTAATCTGTCCAAGTAAATTGCTATTGGGATTCAGCACAGAAAATAATCATCAAGCAAAGTAACATCACTTTAAAATAGATATTCGTAGTGACGATCATTCTGATTTATTGTTGAGCCCTATGGAAAATTTGCAGACATTCCAAGAAGATTTTCATATTTTTTTGCGGAAGACGGAAAGATCATATGAGACGCCAAGTCAAACTCTAGACAGAAAATAGTTTTTTAAGAACAAAACGATATCGGCCTTTTGTATTTGTACATTCGACGGTATTGTTATTTATTTCTTAGTAGTGTAAATAAACCGAAAGCCGTGTTCATAGACATTGTTGTTGAAAATTTTTTGAAGAAGATTTTCATATTTTTAACATATTTAACATATTTTTATCGAGAGACCTCATAGACCTGTTCACTGGTCAATACTTAAGAAAGTCTGTCAAAGTGAAGAAACTTCAGCAATATCAGTGTTTGGAAAACCATAGATGATTTTTTCTGGCTTTGAGTGAAACAAAAGCAATGTGACAACCTCATGCCTTGGAAGTTTTCATAAAAATGATGGTTTTCATGATATGGAAATCTTAAGAAGAAAATTAAAAATGTATGATGATAACATCCAATAATTTTGAGGTTTTCTTGGAATATCTCACTAGAAAGGGCTGGTTTATAATCTTGAAGTAGAAAGAAATTATGGTAGAACAACAAAAATCTATGTTTATAGTGTTGAATTTTTTTACCAGAAAATTAGTATTTTGTATCTTCATTCTGGATATGGACCTCATCTGATGAAACATGAGTGAATGAATTGTTTTTTAGAGGGAAAATATTGATTTTAAACAATTCAGATTCAATAGTGGATCCTGTGGAAGGTATTTTGCATTCAAACTGAACTGAGCATTTGCCCTATGTGAAAACTTACAATGCTTATAACTTTTTAACGCAGCTGAATATGGAAAAACTGTAATGGAAAAAGTGATTCTTTTGATCTCAAGAACCTATGGTTAAAATTAACGCAATGGTCAATGCGTAGAGATCAATAAAAGAGCACCGATCAATACAAACGCACAGATCTATATAAGGTCACAGAGCAATAAGCACAGATCCAAATAAGTGCTCTGCTCGGTTCAAGGGCTCAGTTTGATATATTTTATATAAAGAGAGCGTTGTTATCTTTGTCAGTAGTTAATAAAGCTAAATAATAAGATATCTAATTAGAATACTTTCAATGTATCGAATTGAATTGAATAATTCAGTCTAGAAAACATCAAGACATGCCTCTCGCATCACAAACAAAAATATGACCCAGATCTGAACAATCTGGAAGACAAATACATCAATTCTCCAGTGAAATCTTTCAATCTCCACCTTAAGAAGGCATTCAACCTCCCTCAGGATGTTTTGAAAGCAGCTCCATTAGAGTGAGGAAATGATTACCATCAAAGCGGTTTGAAGCGATTCAAATTCTGATATATATATTCCGCTTTGTCCCAACTTTCATGGGCTTACAATAATGACTTCTCCCTTGAGTACATCAATAATTACTGCTGTGATTGAATTCGGTAGTAGCTTTGACCGTACAGACTTCATCTAATTTAACTTCACAAGAGCTCCGTCATCTTATCGATGTAGTCATCCAGGAACCGGCATCTGGTTGATTTCGAGCCATCTTATCTCTTTTGCCGAATCGCTGTTCTGTCTCCCGTGCTAGCCAATTTAGGTCTGAGGTATGAGATGGATTGATTGCCCATACTCGTGCTTCTGATAATTAATTATTGTTAGAGATGTTGGAGAATCAATTTGCCTAGGTGGAACGCTTAATTGGTTGCCATATTGATGATGAGGCAACAAAAGCGATTTGTACGTGAATGAATTGATTTTTTGGACATTAAAATTTAAGTGGAACAAACTGAGAGTTCAATGCTTATTTTCAAAACAACGAAATTTGATTAGAATTATCTGTGATGATTTCATTGAATTACCTGGTTTTTTTATTATTTAGGTTCAAGTACTAAATCACTCTATATAACTACTAGATGGCACCACTAAATAAATATCCATGTAGTTCTTGGGGGTTCCAACCTTCAAAAGAATACTAACAAAATTTAATTTTTTCAAAAACGATGGATCGAAAAGCTAGAGAAATGTTATTCTGATTGTAGGACTCTGAAAAGAGGTTATATTTTGGAATAAGAATGAATTTAGGCAAAGAATAGTTGGTTTTCTACTCCCTAGACTTATTGACCGATGTGTTAAGATAACGTATAATAAGAAATAATTATTCACTCTTACAACTTCGTCCATCTGGAACTTATGCTATCCCAACATTCACTTCTCCCTCGTTGGGGAATAATGTAGCAAGGGTGAAATATATAGAGTGGAAACTTCTGCCCACGCCAATTAGAGAAAGTACCATAACAGGTCACGAAATGTTCGTATTTCCTTAAAAGATGAATTGTAATGATTAATTCATGAGGAGGTATTCCTCTTGAGAATTCCACCCAGTTGAATATTTCCTTGAATCAGTTTCGGATTGATCTAGTCCTAAGGGATGCTTTATGAATAATGAACCTCATTCACACGATTCATCTATTTTTGAACTTAATCGAGGAAGCAGTTTTGACAAAATTTGTTTTAATGTCGAGCCGAAAATAGTCTCAATCTGTTGGGTTTGACTTCCTCATGAAGAACACAGGGTCAAACTTGAGTATGTCAGGCCTTCCGGCCGTATACTCTCCATATTCCGAAATAGATGAGTGGGATCTTTTATATTTTCGGAACAGAATAACTGTCCGAATATCTCGGACGAGTTCGTTATTCGGCCAAATCTGTCTAATGGTTAAGGAGTTATAAGCATCTACAAGTTGGTTTCCTCTATCTAGAATATCCATCGGATCATGTTTTACCTCGAAATATATTTGTATTGGATTGAAACAAATGTGCTTGGAGAGTTTTGTATAAATTGCTAAAAAAAAATTTTTCTTATTCCAAAACAATTTTTTCAATACCTTCTACCTGTCCGACGAATTTAAATAAAAGTTTGCGTACGTTATTGGTATCTATATAATTATTTTTTCATTTACTTAAGGATAAGCAATCACAGAAGTTAAAGTTAATGTTGTCCTGGCTTATTGAAATTCTAGGTCGGTGGTCGAAAAAAAAGCTACAAAAATTTCCCATTCCTAGCATCCCGCATTCGTCTCATACTCATAGAAAAGCCCAAAATTATTGCTCTGAAAATACAAATTAATCGTAAATATCATAAAGTCCGTCAGAAATTTAAATTCATGTTGCTTTCACAGATACTTATGCGATATACATTGGTAAAACTTATCAATTCAATTTCAATTACACGTTACTGCTTTTCTAAATTGCGTAAAAGTTGACTTATCCTTACTGGAAACTCTATACAGGGTGTCTCAAGTTTGAGTGCCTATTGGACGTTTCTGGAGAACTAGACATATTTGAAATCTGATAATTGGGATTACGATATTGTTCGAAGTTCTCTACAGAGCTATAATATTTTCGAAGCCCAAATCCTTCCGGTTATACAGGGAGTGAAAATAAATTCGACGAAAATATTTTTTTTCAAGTTTTCCATTCCTGATATGATCGAGTATTCAATAGTGAATACATTTCTGTTAAAACCATTGTATTAAATCGAATATTTCTCAAAATATCTAAAAAAAAAGAAAAAAAAAGTCAAATAAGTTCAGTCAGTAATATGTTAATTATTCTTATTTTAAATATCCTGAGCATAAACTGTTATTACAACATCGAAGAGGAAGGATGTGAAAAGGTCATGCATCTTTTGGATTTCAAAAATATCATCACAGGGTGTTTCAAATTGTATGTTGAAAATTGTGGTCTTAAATTGGCCATTACTTCTGTTTTTCAAATCAGAACCCTATTTTTTTTTAATTGTGTTGGATTCTGCGGTTAAAAATAATGATAGTTTTCTGACATAATTATGCACCTGAATTCAATAATTTAAGTTATTTGAGATTTTCTGAATTTATGTAGTACGTAGAGTCAAATTTTTCGAATCTGAATCATATGGATATTCTGTGAGCATAGAAGATAAATCATCCCATTTATAATTCACAACTGTCAGACAGGTCTTATTAGTAATCGTTATGAAATTTTTTGATTTCACAAAATGAATCGTTGCTATTCTAATAATGATATTTTGGATTTATTTCTCATATTGTATTTTTTCAATTGTATATGCAATGCACATTCAAATGCACTTAATGATATTGTTTATTTCAAATCCATGGTGGATGACACAAAATGTTGAGTATCCAATGAGAAGAATTTTTGTTTACAATTTCTGAAAAGATGTTTCAAACTTTCCAAATTTTGGAATGTAAGAGCCTTTAAAGAATACAAAAAAGGGCAGTTGATGAAATTAGTATTTTGACTAATTGTATGAAGATGATATTGAAGATCGGGAAAGTTATTAATTGTGAAACTGAAGCAAACAAAGAATTATTTAAACAGGAGATTTGTTGTTTCTGAAGAATATATTAAATATTACCGAATGTATTGGGTTGTTCGGAAAGTCATTTTGTTTTTTTTTTGGGGAACATGAAAGACAGTTTTGGTATAATGAATAAATATTTTATTAAATTATATATTGTCCATTCTGGTCCAACATCTTTCTGGCAGTAACATATTTCCCCTCTCATAAAAGTTTTGGTCCTTACTGGCAAAAAACTGGTTCAGGTGGTTTTTGACATCTTCATTTGAGGTAAAGGTTTGGCCAGTAAGCTGTAAAAGTTTTTGGCGAGTGACCAAACTTGTGTGAGGTCTCGCATTATCCTGGAGGAACACTACACCCTTCCTGTTGATTAATTCGGGCCGCTTCTCTTTAAGTGAATCATTCAATTTGTCCAGCTGATAACATTAGACTTCTGAATTAATCGTTGTATTGTCCAGCAAAAGCTCAAAATAAACGATTCCTTTGACATCCTACCAAACGGAGAGCATCACCTTCTTTTGGTGAATGTTGGCTTTTGACACGCTTTGAGCCGGTTCATCTTTTCTGCCCATTGACCTCTTGCGTTTATCATTGTTGTATATAACCCATTTTTCGTCACCAGTAATAATCCGCTTCAAAAATGGATAATTTTCTTGACGTTTGAGGAACGAATCATACGCGTCAACTCGACGACACAAATTTCGCTCCGTAAGGACATAGGGCACCCACACATCGAGCTTCGAGGTTAAGCCCATGCCTTTCAATTGGCCATAAACGGTCGAATTCGACAAATTTAATCTCTCACCGATCTCTCGTATGGTTATTCGCCGATTTGCATCAACTATGCCTTTATCGTATCTTTGTCAGCTTCGAACGGCCTTCCAGAATGTGGTGCATCTTCGACAATAGATATCCGAGAAAAAAGTGTTCACTTTTTTCTTGAGGAAAAAGGAATTTCGTGAAAAGTTTTATTTTGTAACCTGTCAACAGAGATGAAATGTCAAATTTTTTTCCCGTCACAGAAAAAACTTTGTTTTTCTGAATTGAATTTTCACCAGCTTGTTCCTAGTAGAACAGGGAGCTATCGTTTTTTGCATTCAACGAAATCAAGCAGAGGTTGCATTTCTTATATTGTCTTTTTTATTGCAGAAAACGTTAAATTACCGGAGCAGTAATGGAAACGGCTAAACATCAGGTGCAATGTCTGCGCGAAGCACATCAAGAAAGCATGATAATCTTCGCAACATAGTAATTTCGGAGAACTCGTTGTGGTTTAAGATGACATCGACCTTCCCAACTGAGGAATACGTGTTTCCCTTCCACGGCAATTTTACTACACAGGGATACTCGACGAATTTTTCAACAAGCTCCTACAACGAAAGCTTTCAAGGTGAGTTTGTCCAGATGAAAAAAAATTTTACGTACCAGGTGATTTGCATCAGTTTGATCAATGATTATAGTCCTCAGTTCATGAAGAAGAAAATTGAATAAATTCTCTATATTGAAGAACCAGACAACCTCGCAATTTTGAAATCCGTTTCTCATTTGTATTTTAACTTATTACATATCAATTTGCTGATCCTTATAATGAATTCCAGTAACGGAGAAATTCTTTACTATATATTGAATTAAAAAAAAATATTTTAGATTTGAAATTGATCAGATCAGGTTTGAGTTTGATAATTTCAGAAAGCCCACTCAGACCGATCATGTGATTCCGCAGGATTCTTACTTACATAAATTGGAATCTTTTCATTTCCTTTTCCACCTGTTATTTAGCGTGCCTTTGTCACCACTGAATTTCACTAGAGAACTACTCAATATTGAACAGATAGCAGTGAACAACGGCTATACCGTTAGTTTTGTAGACAGATTTTTCAACAGATTCCCTCGGAGGAAATGGTTGGTCAACTGAGACCTGATGTTTCCATTGCCAGAGTTGTCATTTCACATATTGTTGCGATCTTCTCGCAACAAAGGACAGTTCTTGGAATTTAGGGCAGCGGCCGTTACTTCCAAGTATGCCTTCTATCGGACGGAATTTTGGAAATCCCTAAGCTCGCCTACCTGTAATTTCTCCGACCTCTCTCAATTATTCAAAATTCATTCTCTCTACACTTCTCGACGTGGTCACTTCTACCAGTAAGTTTTAGTTTGATCACCACTCTGATCAGTTCCACTTCACCATTGGGTCAGTTAGATACTCAAGTTTATTGTGAATTTGAGTTATTCAGCTGCAATTCTCCCAATTGAAACAACAAGGTTGTTATTTGTGAATCTGTGAAGCAATTGCTTATCGCCAAGCCACAATTTGTAAGTGAAAATCTCATCCGAAGTGCCTGCACCTTATTCTGAGAAATCTACCCTCGACGATTGAAGCAGAGCTGTGGTGAACCTCAAATTAGAAAAATAAGGTCAAATCTCTTTATCATTTAATATTACCAGAAGTGCCCAAGATTGAGCAAAGAAGTTCAAATCCTTGGTTATTATAGACATCTAAAAACTCTTTCTGTGAGTGTAAACTCAATTGCCGAACATTGTGTAACTATTCTTATCTGTGAATACATAATTCTGTTATAACTACAAACTTGTTTTTATTCACCTTGCAAACATCTTTTCTACCAAAGATAATTTTTGGATCTACTGTTATAGTATAACCAGCGACTCAAGAAGTGCGCTGCCCTCCATTATTTACTGTGGCAATAATACCTACACTACATCGTTAATATACTAAAGAGAGATAATGTAGCTTTTTCTTTCAAAAGCGTCAACAATTTGAAATACCATTTAGTGAGGAATAAAGATAAAATTAATTCGCTTGATTGTTCTGGTGTCTATACAGGGTCTTTCACGTGGAACCTCAGCCATATTTATACGGGAAACTACTGAACGTATTTTCATGAAATTCTTATAAGTATTTTACGATGCTGATGAAATCTAAAATATTTTCAAGGCATGAGCACCTCCGGTTTTTCCGGAAATGGCGTCAACTTCCGTTTTTCAAATTAGAACACCATTTTTTTATTGCAGAAATAGATTCCTTAGAAAATTTCAAGTTATTTTGATGTCACATTTTTCAGTTTTGGTTGGAAAATTCTCTCTGAGCGGGAAAATTCGAGAAAAAAAAACGAAAATAGAGCTCCGCTGAAACAAGAATAACTTCGAGGTTTTTGGATGGAAAATTTTCATTTTTCGGAGTTTTCGCTTTCAAAGTTAGGGATGACAAAATCGTGAAAAATAAATTTTTTCAAATTAGAACCCCATTTTTTTATGGCAGATATTGAATCTACGTTAAAAAATAATGTGAGTGTATGCATCACACCCTTGCCCTAAAGTGGATATTTTCTGAGTTATTCACAAAAAACTGTTTTTCGTCTTGAATTTTCAGCTATTTCTTTTCCCTTCACGCCAAAAAGATGAAATTTTCAGGAACATCAACAGCGCCTTTACCTGCCAGATGATTATATAAAAATCATGAAAGACTGTCGAACGAAAAATAAATTCAAAGTTTCGCGAATGCTATCCACTGAATTTTATGGGACCACTGAGCTAGAAAAACAAATAGTAAACAGAAAAGTGGATGTTGAGAATAAAAAAATTAGCTGGTTAAAAACACGTTCTTGATAAAGAAAAACCATTTTCAATTTTTGAAATAGATATCAGAAAAAAACAAATAGGTCGTCCGGCATTATTTAAAGATTTGCTAATACCAACGTGGCCTGAAGGAATAAAAATATCACATCCAAAGGTAGAAGACATAAAATCTGTGATGCACTTAATTCCGAACGATTGCAAGCAATTTTATGAAAATATAACCGGCACAGACATCGTAGACGATGTGGATGGATTCAGTGGAGCACCTGATTTTGAAGTGAAACCCATAATAGATGAATAAATAAAAAAATATGTATTTTTTACCTATTTAGTTAAGCAATAAAGTATCTTTAACCAAAAAGTGCTAACATTTATTTTACAGAAAAGAACCAACCCACAAAAACTAAAAAATTCAAGCGAAGTATGTATTTTTTTTAATTTTCAATCATTCATATCGTATATGCATATTCAAAGCCCAATTATGTTATCAATTAAATTTATCTTTTTGTGTAATTAATTTTTTAATAATTCTCGAAACTATAACCCTTAAAGACTCAATAACTTGTTTTTGGGGTTGGTTCCTTTCAGCTAAAAGCCGTCCAAATATGTAATTCGCTACTCTTTTAGGCAGCTTCGTTCGAATAATTTAATATTTACGATTGATGATTTATTCAAATATTCTCTACATGAAACATTACTTTGAAATGTCATGAAAAAAATCAAATTTTCATAGAATTCATATCATTTATAATGAAAATTTTCTGAAAACCACTCAAATTTCCTCATTTAAAATGATTCCATCGCTTATGATCCAATTAAATCCAAATTACAGTGATAAATGTATTCAGTGCAATTAAAGGTCGCTATGGCAACACACTTGAGTTTGACAAATTAATTAGAGAATCTCACGTTTGGGTAAAGAGGATTTTTGAAGTATAATTGTCCTCATCATACAAGGTGTCCAGAAAGGGTATAGGGTATTTGTAAGTTCAATAAAACAGAAAATATTTGTGAGAAATAAAGAACTTTATTGCTTATTATTAACATGTGAATTGGAGAATTATTTGAAAGAAATGATGATCCAAAGGATGACCATTGTGTTGCTGGCACACGGGAACGAAGATTGTTGCTTCAACTGGGTTAGACTCGTCGGATTATTTTGAAATCCTTACTTTCAAGGTATTCCCATACAAAATAGTCAAGCGGGCTGAGTTCGGGGCTTCTGGGGGGCAAGTTGATATTACCCTTTCGCGAAATGACATTATTAGGGAATAATTCGTTAACAACTTCCATTGAATCATTTGTGGTACGGCAAGTGGCCCCATCTTGCTGGAACTATGTTCTTGAGTTGAAACCTGCAAACTCCTGCAACTCTAGGACCAAAAAGTTTCGCAACATAACGCAATAAACGGTCATTATTCGCATTAGTTGCTTGGCCTCATTGATCTTCATGAAAATAAGGACCAATTATGCCTTTAGCAGACATAGCGGCCCAAACCACGACCTTTGGGCTATGCGGGGATCGTTCATGGTTTGGTCTCGGATTCTCCAATGCCCAGTACCTACAATTCTGCTTATTAACACGACAATTCAGGTGAAAATTTGCGTCGTCACTAAACAGTATGTTGTTAAAGTTGTTAAATCGCTGCATAATTCGTTCTTAAAATCCAGTCGATCAGCATAGTTCACATCCTTCATTTCTTGAACCAATTGAATTTTATAGGCTTTTAGATGTAAGTCTGTATTTAAGATCGTTGTTCGATGTTCTACGCTTGGCTTCGCTTTCGGAAGGATAAAAATGGATATTGACGAACCGACGCCTCAACTTTTTCAATCGTTTCTTCATCGCGAACTGAAAGAGGACAATCAGAGTTTTGACTTTCAACTATCGCACGGTACAAAATTAGGAGTAATAATAATTACCCGCTAATGAGAAAGAAGCGCATTTCCTGAGTCGCTGGTTATACTATAACAGTAAATCCAAAAATTATCTTTGGTAGAAAAGATGTTTGCAAGGTGAATAAAAGAAACAACGGCACTTAAGTTTTTACTCACAGAAAGAGTTTTTAAATTGTCTACAAAGTCCAAGTATTTGAACTTCTTTGCTCAATCTTGGGCACTTCTGGTAATACTTGCTAATAAAAAGATCTGACCTCATTTGTTGGATTGGAAATCACCACAGCTCTGCTCTAATCATCGAGGAAGACTTCGTAAAGTGAGATGCAGGCACTTTGGATAAAGCTTCTCAAACTTCCACTGATAAATTGTGCTTTGGCGATATGTAATTGCGTCACAGGTTCACAATTCACAACCTTTTTCTTTCACGTGGAGAATTTCAACTGAGTAATTCACATACCTACACAATGAACTAGGGTAGCTAACTGACCCAACCGGAGAATAATGCATAACACAGATTATTTTAAGAGATTTTAGGAGGAACTTGTAGTTCTGAGTGCCGTTATAGACTGGTGAAAGTAAATTGTTAAGTAGAACTTACTGGTAGAACTGACCACCTTGGTGCATAAACTAGAACTGTACAGAGAGAATGTTCTTGAATAATTGAGAAAGGTCGGAGAAAGTACAGGTAGCTGAGCTAAGGGATTTACAAAATTCCGTCCGATAGAAAGCATTCTTGGAAGTAACGGCCGCTGCCCTAAATTCCAAAAACTGTCCTTTGTTGGGAGAATATCGCAACAGAGGCAGTTGATTGTCTGGAGGATTTTTTCAAATCGAGAAAAATAACGATCGTTTTCCAACAAAGCGCTTTGAATATAATCCGGTGTTCAGTAAAACATGGCAAGGTGGTTTAAAAATATAATAATAAAAATAGCAACACTGAAAGCACTGTAACTGGATGAATAATAACCTAATAGTAATGAAATTTTGACAGTAATATTTCGAAGTTTGTCATGTTCGAACAATCAAAAAGATATTTTGTTAGTAGCGCCATCTGGTATTTAGGCATGGTACTGATTGACCAATGTAGCGCAATGACTAAGTTGGAATTACATTCATTTCCGAAATCACCAGAAAAAATTACCCTGTAACAATCAATATTTTGCGATTCTTTCTCTTACAGATGCCAATAGATTCATCCTACCAGTATGGCGACAAGTTTTATGGACAATTCTTTATGGAAGTATGGTTATAGTAGCTACAGGAGGAAATTTAATAGTTATTTGGATCGTCCTTGCCCACAAAAGGATGAGAACTGTAACGAATTATTTTTTATGTGAGTAATTCTTCATCATTAAACCCAGTCTGTCTCTCTTCTTTTCCTGTTTTCTTATAATTATTTCATTTCTCTTCCTCCTTCTCTATCTCATTATTTAAACTTGCCTACATTCAGTCTTTCTGTAATTGATGTTTTTGTTTCTCATTAATTGTTTTTCATTTGATTTCTTCAGTAAACCTGTCAATAGCAGACACGATGGCATCAACGTTAAACGTCACCTTCAACTATGTCTACATGCTCAACTCACATTGGCCTTTCGGTGAACTTTACTGCAAAATTACCCAGTTCATCGCCATGTTGTCAATATGTGCTTCAGTGTTTTCCCTCATGTCTATATCCATCGACAGGTAAGTGTCTTATAAATAATATATCTGATAGAGAGTGTCACCTTGAGCAATGACTCATTCCTGTAAGACAAATACCTCAGTAACCTGGTACATCTGCTAAAACAATAAAATCCAGACAGCAAAATTCAACTTGCTGAAAACAAAAAAAAACGAAAAACTAAGTGCAGAGATAACAATTTACAAAAAAGTTCAACATTTAACACCAAGAGTCGCATTTACATCAGATTCCGAAAACCGATTTAGGTCTTCTTGCAGCAACATACTAAATGAGCGTTTTTTCTGAAAAAAAAACACTTAATGGGAAATACATTTCATTCAAAGTATTGGTTATTGTTTTCTACATACTTTGATCACCTTTCTGGCAATTTTCGACCTCCTTGTAGGAATCAAAGTGCTGCTCAGCCAATGCGTGTCCCATCGGTGGTCGGAAGGAGGCAAGTCTGATGAATACGGTGGGTTGGGCAACAGCTCCCAGCCAAGTAAATAATAATAATAATAAACAGCTTTATTTTTCTACAGGTTAAAAACCCAATTACAGAAAAATTAACAATAGTATATGTAAATAATAACACACAAAAAAAAATACAATATCATTATGCTAAACCATTGAGGTATGCCCGCTTAAAGGCAGTTAAACTATCGAAGAAGATATCACAAGTCCCACACAAGCCGTTTACTAGGTTACACATATGCTGAACAGGCGTCCGAATCATGCATTATTCCTAGGAGGGACCAGATAGAACAAAGGCCTAGATCTCATGTTTGGCCTTGGAACTTAGAAATTAACCTTCCCCAGTAGGTAAGAGCAATCAACTCCGCCACGAACAAGATTGTACAAAAATATTATTGCTTGCAAACCTCTTCGATCTGCAAGCGAGACAGCACCGAACTTACCCAAGAGTACAGCGTGATCAGTACCTCTGGGGGGATAAACGCCTTGCTCTCTATATGAGAGATATTTATAAAATCTACGCTGAATTTATTCCAAACGCTGACTATGATATAAATAAATAGGCTGCCAAATGAGCGAAGCCTACTCAAGTTTAGTCCTCACAAGGGTGTTAAACAGGAAAATCAGTGTTCCGGAAATACGAAAATGTCTGGCGTTACGAACAACAATGTAACCTTATAGCTTAGAGGCACTACTCAGCAAATTCCTTATATGAGAGACAAATGACATCTGACTATCAAAAAGGACTCCCAAGTCTTTAACAATATTCAAACTCGACAACCTGAAATCTCCCAAAGAATAATCAAACAAAAGGGTCCAGCTTTCTCCTGAAAAAAACGACACTACATTTATAAAAAACCAACTTTAGACCGTTGGTATCACACCATTCCAACATAGCTACTAAAGCACCCTGCAACCTGAAACAGTCCTGCACACTGAACACTCTTAAAAAGAGCTTGAAATCATCCGAGAATAATAGCCCCATCGCGTCGACAATACTAGTCAAATCATAGACAAACAACAAGAACAAGAGTGGGCCAAGATTAGAGCCCTGGGGCACACCAGAGCCAGACAAATATTCGGACGATCGAAATCCTCAACAAAAACATACTGCCTGCGATGTGTTCCACGAAATTTATACCCAACAACCAGAAAAACTCAATGTTTGAGCTGGAATATTTGGTGACAACATTGTCGGCCCGTTCTTTTTACCTGGTAATCTTACTGGAGATATGTATTTGGACTTATTGGAAAATCGCATTGATCCAATTTTGACGGAAATTATTGAAAACAATGCTGGAAATTATGTGGAAGATCAGATTGTGTTTCAGCAGGATGGAGCTCCTCCACACGCCTTACCAGTTCAAGAATATTTGGATCAAAGATTCCCAAATCGGTGGATTGGAAGAAGGGGTCCCACTGAATGGCCAGCCAGATCGCCAGATCTGTCACCACTAGGTTTCTTTCTTTGGGGCCACTTGGAGAGTGAAATTTACTCTACACAGCCAGATTCCATAGGAGATTTAAGAAGACGTATAGTGAACGAATATCGTCAAATCATTCCAGAAATGCTGCAAAATGTGCGCCATCGTTTCGAACAAAACTTATTTCATTGTATGGAATATAATGGTGAACAATTTGAATATTTAATCAATTGATGTGAGTTTTTGATAAATTATTTACTTTACTTAGAAAAGTCTTATTTCTTAGATCAATACTTCAAATCGTTCTGATACCGTAAAGTTGGAGAATGATTTCAGTGAATAAAACAGCTAGTCGAACATCTGACTCTAGTAGCATTAAGACGTACGGTATAACTTCATTTGTCCAGTGGTAGATGTTTTGCAATTTCAAATACAAGTACGGAAATTTTGATGTTTCGGAAGCACGAAAATCAATTATTCGCAAAAAATTAATTTAAGTGATAAAATTAACTAACGCATGAATATTTCGAGAACTAATGCATACAATGAAAAAACAATCACTGTGCTGAAATCAGTATAAAAATACCTTTCAAATGAGGTATCACTCACCCCATCTTCTCTATTCAAAAATTGGGGGTGGGGGTTGTAGCAGTAAGGGTTGAAGCGCTATGCGTCCGTAACCTACATCTTAAGTTGTCCCCCTTGAAACAGAAATCGACCTGTCGGAGCATTTCTATCGAAAAAACTTATTTCGTCTGTAATCTTGTATGTTTCGTTTTCAAATGGCCATCCTGCATTAAAGGATTGGAAAAAGCTTCAATGAGTTCAATAAGTAAAAATAAATCACATAAAATATACATACCTATATAAAATATGTGATAATCCTGAAGATTATTCTAAAAAGCAATGTTTGATCCATAATGCTTTGAAAAGTCATTTTCACTTCCAAAATGTACTTTATGAAATTCTTCAAAAAGAAATTTCAGCCAATATTAGTACCCCAATCTGATGTAGCTGAAATGAATGAACAACATACATGTTGAAGTCGCTTCATACAGTTATAAAAAATTAATCATCAAGAAAAATTATGAACAGAATCTTCTGCATTTGATAATCTATCCTGAGTAGTGTTGATTAAAAAATTTTTTCCGAAAAGTTTTTAACAATACTGCATTTCATCCAACTGGTTCTTCTATAGGGAACCTGTTTAGAATTCGAAGCATGACAAAAGTCTTGAATATTTTATCAATTATTGAAATATTGGAAAGACTCAAAATGTAGGTTTTCTATCCCTAGCGTTTCGTCCCTGTCGAACACATATTGGACTCTTCAATATGGCTTGTGTGTGCCATGACAAAAACTCTGAGGATTTTTTCTTCATGATATTTGAAAACGCCAACCGCCGGGATTTGAACCCGGCACCCGGCGAAGCTCGGGTCTTCAATACACTCGATGTGGCGTGTCATGATGCACCGCAACAATATTGGGAATTGGGAAAATCATTATTTGATATGAGTAGTTTTTTATGAAATGTGCAATTAATTTGAGATAATAATTCAAAAATGTTAATAGTTTCACCTTTACTCTGATGGAAAACCACTAACCATCCAAATGATTATTCCAGCTGAAAATTTATACCATATAATTCAGTATATCAGCTGGAATCAGTATAATTTTCATCTGGAATGAAAATCATATAATTCAGTATAATTTTCAGCTGGAATAATCATTTGGATGGAGAGTTATGTGACATTTTTCAAAGAGAAATAAAAATGTGTTTTTATGATAAATATTATACTTTGGAGGTTTTAACAAAAACCAGCTGCATAAACAAAATGTCTCTACAATTTCATGGAATGTCATGGAATCCAGTGGTGATTTAGCCCAATTCGAAACTTCAGATCCTTTATAACTTCGTAACGGGCCCGAATTGAGAAAAGTGGTATATGAAGTTTTTCTTTTCGCTTCAAGAGTCAGCAGTTAAATTTAACGCAGTGGTCAAATACTCACCTTGTATATCGAATAATCTCAATCTTCACAACGCTATTCTCGAAATTGTATGAATTAATAATTCACAATTAGGTTATGTTTTCTACGCTTTCCGATGCAAAGATAAGTCGATATAAAGCGTCGCAACCGACTACAATGAATAAACCATAAACCACCCCCACGCAACCATAGAGTGCGAAAGAGGGAGAGAGAAAACACCGTCTCGGGCTATTTAAAACGTGAAATTAATTCGAAAACCTTAGCCAGTTAGTAAAATTTATTCCTCCTAATTCAATTCAACAGAAAACCCCGAGAAACAAAGTAAAGTTCCACAAATTCGAAACATGGTTGAGTTTGTTGATCGCCCTCTTAAACTTCCAAACGAAAGGTTAATTTCTAATGAATGTTTGCCTTTGAGATTGGCGACTTGAGCTCACTACGCTAATTTGAATGATTAAGTCCCACCGAGGACTCCATTAATAGGATTCCGTTCTTCTATGATTCCCGATTTGAATGGATTGAATTAATGAAGTTGGGGTGAATAGTATTTGGAAAGTAAGATAAAGATTCAATTTTAAAATTGGCAACACTGTATTAAAAGAAACTGTCACATAATTAGATTGTTTGAGATTGTTTATTCTTCAGAGAAAAAGTGAAATGCTCAGCTCTCGATTAGAAATTTGTGTACTTATTTTTCATGACATTATATTGTAGTTTTGTCTTCCCGATTCAATCATAATTATTATTTATTTTTGAAAATTCTATTCAACACAAATAATAAAAAATGTATGGACATGAATCACCGATTCAACGAAAAATTGAACGAATTGTTGATATCATTATAAAATTAACAAAATGATAAATTACATCATTACAGTATGAAATACATGAGTGTATATACATGAAACTTCGAAATAGTAATACTCAATAAATTCCTCTGCTAGATGTTAAAATTTCGAATTGCGATGAGCCATAAAAAACCAATTTTTTATAGTTTGAGATTTGAATTAGCATGGTGTAAAATTTATATCGGGTTTTCCAATGGGGACTTGACAACTTTGAATTTAATTTGTGAACGCACCCTTAGACCAGTCATCGAACAGATAACGTCAATTTATCCAGTGAAGTGAACATTTTCATCATTCAAACTCTATACCCATCTGAAATGTGGGAAAATGGTACGATTATTAGAAAATATGTTATCTGATAGAAGGTTTCGTGTTTTTATTGATAATAAGAGTAGCAACTTCAAAACATTGAAAAACGGTCTTCCTCAAGGATCAGTTTTAGCTCCTTTACTTTTCAATTTATATCTAAGTGATTTGCCCACTACATCATCTCAAAAATTTGTTTATGCTGACGACATTGCTATTGCTTACCAACATTCGGATTTCCATACTCTGGAAAACATACTGTCATCTGATTTGGAAATTTTAAAGAATTATTTTATCGAGTGGCGATTATGTCCAAATCCCAACAACACAGAGATATCTAGTTTCCATCTGAATAATCATGAAAAATATAGAAAATTAGCTGTAACTTTCAATGATTCTCCTATCAAACATAATTTCTATCCAAAATACTTAGGAGTTAAATTAGATTCATCTCTCAATTACAAGGCTCATTTTAATGATCTGAGCCTAAAACTGAAAACAAGGAATAATATTGTTCAGAAATTAGCTGGATCGTCTTGGGGTCCTGATGCTTCCACTCTTCGGACAGCATCTCTAGCCCTAGTCTTTTCTGCAGCTGAGTATTGTTGCTCTGTTTGGTTTAATAGTGCACATACACAAAAAATTGATGCACAATTGAATACATCCATGAGAATAATTACTGGCACCATAAGATCTACACCGGTTCATTGGTTACCAGTATTGTCTAATATTGTCCCTCCCCATATTCGCAGACAGACTGCAGCTCTGAATTCTTGGAATAAATATCATTCTTTTCCCAATTTATTCCCAATTATTTCATATTTTCCACAAAATAGAATTCCCAGATTGAAGTCACGTAAACCATTATGGCATAATACGTTCTTCAATATGAACATAAGTGATAAAGAATTATGGAAGACTGAGTGGAACTCTTACGAAATGTTCAATAAGTATCTCGTTTCTGATCCTTCTGAAAAAGTTCCTGGTTTTGATCTTCATAGAAAAATTTGGACAGTTCTTAATCGTTTGAGAACAGGTCATGGTCGTACCAATGGCATGCTATTCAAATGGAACTCAGTTCCTAGCGCAAGTTGTGAATGTGGAGGAGCAGAAGAAACAATACCTCATCTCATCAATAGTTGTCCCATATATAAATTTCAAGATGGTTTTAGGGCTATTCATGATGTTTCCAACTCTTTCTTGGAATGCGTTATAAATTTCAAACGAATATGATACGTATTTATGTTATTCAGTTCTTTTTTCTGCTTTTGTCTTTTTATTTCCAGATTCAATGTGAACACCTTGAAGAAGTCTCTGTCTCCATCAATAGAAGTCCACTCTTGAAGAAAGAAGTCCCTGAAATATATTTCAGCTTATTTTTGTATTTTCACACTTAGACGGGGAGCCAGGATTTTTTTTTACTGGGGTTTTTTTCCCTAGGCTTTAATGTCATACGCCGAATTGTATGACACCCCGTCACTAACCCCTGATCTATATGCTTTATTGTTTGCTAACTAAATATTGTCAGCCAGTTCAAAAGAATATATATATATATATATATATATCATAGTGATGTAGGATTTAGCATTTTGAGACGGAGTACGGACCTGGCTTCGCAGTGAAATGGTGATATCCGATATTTAGTGCATTTGCATGTATCGACGATCCTGATATGACAAGCTAGACTCATTTTATTTATTGCACCCAAACCGTTTTTTTTGTTCGACGCCGGGTAGACTAGCGCACTTGACGTTCCCAAATTGAAGGGACATGTTTCGAGTTGACATTTCGGAATATTTATGGAAGTACTAAGTGAGACTCGGATGTGTTATGTGAAAAGGTTGACATGCCTCTCAAGAGTGATAAATATTGGGAAAAGTACCCCGAGTGCAGTGGTAGGAACTATGTTGTATCCCATTCGTTTGGAGTCGACCAATGGACAGTTGGGTGTGTAATCCTAAAATGACGAAAAGGAATCGAGATCCTATGGAGAGGACGGTCGAACTTTAGACGCGAAGTCGAACTTTAGACGCGAAGTTGAACTTTAGACGCGGAGTCGAACTTGAGACGCCAAATCAAACTCTAGACACAAACTCGAAGTTTAGACGCGGGTAAGACGTTACACGAAAGACGAATAGACGTTTCGCGAGTTTAGACGTTATATATAGGCGAAATCTATCATATCCCCTAGACAATTGATAAAAAAGCCTACAGTGAAGTACACGAACGAACAACGTTTGTAAATTATAAAATTTCACTACCGAATTTCGGAGTCTGTGACTACACTCCAGAGTCGAAGCGGCAGTCTGAGTGCGCACAGCTGATGAAAGCCGTCCGAAGCGTCCAAAAACGCAGCAGTCAGCTGGCAAAGTCATGGTGTCAGTTTTTTGGGATACGCATGGCGTGATTTTCATTGACTACATCGAAAAAGGTAAATCAATCAACAGTGATTATTATATTGACTTGCTGGTGCGTTTGAAGTAGGAAATAGCAAAAAACCGACCGTACGCAGAGAAAAAAAAATCCTTTTCCTCCAAGACAATGCACCCTGTCACAAGCCGATGAAAACAATGGAAAATTGCACGAATTGGGCTTTGAGCTGCTTCCACACCCCCCATACTCTCCAGATTTAGCCCCCAGTGACTACTGGCTCTTTGCTGATTATTTTGAAGCGAAAGACTTTTTTTTTTATAAACATGGTATTGAAAAATTTTAGAAGCGTTGGAACGATTGTATCACCCTAAAAGGTGATTATGTTAATGAATAAAAAAAAATTTACAAAAAAAAATTTGTTTTCATTGTTAGTCTCGGGACTTATTGATCCATGTCTTACTATAGCTTTGCTCATTCATCGTGGTGTTCGTATTTGGGTCACATTGTTTCAGAGTACCAGAAAATACTGAATAGAGTACTCATAGATTTGTTATAGTTTGACTATTTACTCGCAAGTAGCTCAACAAGGGGACCTCACGTCAGGGCTTTCTGAATTTTCTATAAATATAATTTTTTTTATTAAAACGAAGCGACTAATGTAAGGACTCTAAATTTTCCAATTGAATGAGTAAATATTATCACGATTACCTTCAATAATTTTGAATAATATCAACATCAAATTCAGTAAAACTCAATGAAATACTACGCCCGCTCATCATCCTCAAATTTTAAAATTTCTGTCTTTCTTATTACTTCAACTCCGTCGACGTTACCTTTACCTCTCCCCAACTACCCGTCGTCAGCCTGTAACTGTAGTAGTACAGATTTGGGCCTCACGCCTTATCACGTCATGAAAGACCGCAACGCCTCGCCTCATTTGAATTGGTATGCTGAACCGCTATAGTACATATCAGGTATACCGGTATAAATTGAGCTTTCTTAGTGAAAATTAAACACCAATTACTGATGGCAACGTAAAGATCATTTCATTCGAAGTATTGACCAATGTTTTCTACATATTTCAACCACCTTTCTGGCTATTTGTGGATACCACGCCAATAAAATTGATCTTCTTTTAAAGCAAATCAACCAGACCCCCAATTGTGAACCTCCTCATATGAATCAAAGTGCTGCTCAGCCAATGAGTGTCCCATCGATGAAAACAAATGGTTGTCGGAAGGAGCCAAGTCTGGTAAATACGGCGGGTGGGATAGCAGCTCCCAGCCAAGTGTTTTGATTATATTCTGAACCGGTTTTACTTTTTACTTTGTGTGCAAATCCGCAAATCATCATTTTCTGGTACCAAATTCGACATTTTTAACACAATGAAAGAATATGATGTTGTCTGTTCAATGACTATTTGTTTCTAAGATTGAAGTTACAACTTGATCCGATGGATGTTCTGAGAGTTATTATAGAAACCAATTTTCAGATGCTCATAACTGTTTATTCATAAGACGCATTTGGCCCGATAACGATCTCATCCGAGATATTCGTTTCTCAGACCCATTCTGAAAATTTCATTTCTTTAGCTCATTTCATACGAACGTAATTGTGACCACTAACGGATGGATGGATAGAATCGGATTTTTCTTCAGCGAATCCTTACGAAACGATTGATACCACTTTCACACAAATATTTGAAAAATACAGACATTTGGGCAAATCTATAAGTACTGCGTTCAGGTGAACAAGAGCTCCAAAAACGTGCGCCAGATGGCTTTCCAAAATGTTATCACCAGTTCACAAAGAAAATCAGTCGAGAATCTGTTCAGAACTCGAACAACGGTTCTACGAAGAGGGTGAGTATCGAGAATCGAAGCGGTAGAGCATCATCCGTCAGCCAACAAGGTACTACTCATGGTGTTCTGAGATATGAATGGACTTATTTATTGCCATTATTTGGAATGCAGGCGCAGTGAATGCTGTTACTTGTTGCGAGATGATTCTTAATTAATTTAGACCGGCTATTGCCAAGAAACGTCCAGGATTGATAATGAAAGGCCTCATTTTCCATCAAAGCAATTCACTCTCCCACGGATCTTCTGTAAAAATTGGGCTGGGGGTTCCACATCCTCCTATAGCGATTTCCATCTTCTTGGACCCCTTAAAAACCATTTGAGTGGAATGGTTTTTGAAGATAACGAAGACGTAAATAAACAAGTCCCTTTGTGGACCCGACAGCAACCCAAAGACTCATTTGCCAAAGATATACAGAATAGGACATAGTAATGGTAAAAGTTCATACATTGAGAGGAAGATTATGTCGAGACTAGTTCTCTCTAATTAGATCAAAATAGATGTATTTTTAAGATTTTTATAGCAGTTTTTCCATTTACTTCTTTGGGAAATCTTGTATAGTGTTTGCTATTAGTTTCTTCAGTTTATGAGTTCGTTAGTTACGAATAAGACGAGATTGCAGCAAATTTTAAATAATTTCATTTTAGCACTACATTTTTTATCTATCGTTGATATACCTTGCTAAAATCTTTTTTTTTTCATTTTTTAACAAATAAATTATATTTTCATGATAATTAAGCTAGGTTTTACAATTGTTACTGCTCGTATATACCATATTCATTCCTTAAAAGATCAAAAAATGAATAGAACAAAGTAAACAGCCAATGAACTGATTCCAAGGTTATCTCGCATTGATACCCTTATCAAAGTGAATTCTACATATATATCAATTCCACGAAACAAAAGGAAATGGATGATATATTAGAATATCCCGACAGAAAAAGCCAATATTGGTAGATTAGGAAAACCCTTGAGATGTTGCTCAAAAGTCTCACGTTCCTTTTTATTCTTTATGGATATTCCTAGCATGTTTCAAGAAGAATACATCCAAACGTCTTATGCAGAATATCTTTTTCTTTCCGTTGAATATTATTTGAGATGCAAATACGGTAACGGATATCAGAATGAAAAAATAATTTCCAAGATATTTTTCTTTCTGATACTAGGTATGGAACCAGAATTTTCGAATAAATCTTCTTTTCATCTGTAGATGAATATAGGTTTTTTTTTTAATACATACGTCCAAAAAATTGTTTACATATACCTAATATATTTGATGAATCAAACAAATGATATGAAATTTCATATAATTACCCCAATAAAAATTCTCTCATTTTAGATATATGGCCATAATGAAACCACTTAAACCAAGAATGGGACGTACGGTCACCCTACTTCTGGCTTTGAGCACTTGGGTGGTAGGTTTCATAATCGGACTACCTTCCTGGCTTTTCTACAAAACGTACCATTTTTCTATATCGGACTCAGAAGAAAGAATAATATGTTTCTCTGAATGGCCGGACGGACTTACCAATGAATCCATGATGGAGTACAGGTAATCAAAAATTATGGTAGTTACAATTATTATAATTTCTGTGTTAATGCTCCATATAATTTGAGATTGAACTGACTAAACGATGCTCAACGAGTCTGATATTTCATATGCAACGCTCTATCTGATATCATAAGTAGCTATTCAAGACGTATCCTGGATCAGGACCAGAACCCACTTTGCATAACTACTTAAAATCTCAGGCAGGAACACAACTTGTATAAAGTTTTCACTTGAGACCAAAATAGTTCACTGAGGAATACTGCTGATAAGTTTGTTACTGAAGTTAGAGGAGATGATTTGAACGATTAAAAATGTGTACGCAACTGTTGGTGATAAATCTATTGAATCTGAGATGAATTAAACCGTTAAATCACGAAAGGGTTGAACTGTCACCCTACTTCTGGTCTGAATCACTTGAATGGTGCTCAAGGAGTATAATATTTGTCATGCAACGCTGTACCTAATATGATAAGTAGCTAAGCAAGACGTGTTTTGCCGCTGTACCAGAAGACTCTTCGTGTAACTAACATGAATCTGTATCTAAAACTTATTGTATCTGAGATAAATCATAACAAGTTCTAGTAATATCATATGTATAGATTCCGCAATGTTTGTATAGGGATGAGTTTCCATCAAGAAAATACCAAAACGAAATTCCCAATTCCTATATATCCTCCGGGCAAAAGTTGACTTCCTTTCCGACCTCTTCTAGTAGGAGATTAGCGAATGGCAATAAAGTCTTGCAGCTTATGTCGGCTTAAAAATTGAAACATGTCTTTCGTTCTAGCTACAACGTATTCTTTCTATTCGTGACCTACGTGGTTCCCATTGGATCGATGACATACACGTATGCCAGGATAGGGAAAGAGTTATGGGGCTCCCAAAGCATCGGAGAATGTACACAACGTCAGATGGAGAACATCAAGAGCAAACGAAGGGTATGTTATGAACTCCTTTTTTTCCACTGAACGAATTGTTGTTGCAGTGACGGTTCGTCTATATCTATGGCAACATCGACCGAAATTTCGTTGAAATCGTTGAATTAATGGATTTCATCTTGAGGGACTTCATTCAGTTCCTTCTGGTAAATTTCCTACAAGTGTACTGCTTCATATACTATATAATTTTTTCAGTAATTGACCGCTATTTTTTCATTAAAAGCAATTATAATGTAATTGTAATGAGTAAGTCGAAAAGACGTCACCACGTTTCGATTACATGATATCAGTTATTCCAAATAAAGGGTCTTTCAAAAGTGTTTAAATTTTTTGACAGCTAATTTCTCAGATGAAATTTCAAACGATGTTTTTCGTTTTCACATTTGTCAAGCAGAAGGTATAGCAATTTTTTTTAGGTTGGCGTCGTACAGCTTGCAAGAACGTATACAAATCTTTCAGCTATACTATGAACATCCACGTCAAATAAAATTGTTTTTCATAAATTACGTGATTTTTATGATCGACATAATCGTCCAACTGAAGCAACAATTAGGAATATAGTGGATAAATTTGATACAACTAGAAACTGTAAAATCAAATACACGTGCTCATTCCTATCCTTCAGAAAAAAAACATTGCAATGCTAAGTAAAAGTGTAAGTGAAGAACCAAACATGTCAATTACTGGACGTTCACAACAAATTGGACTCAGTGAATCCACAACATGGCGTTTTTTAGGAAAGGATTTAACTCTGAAGGTTTATAAAAGCCAAATAACTCAAGAACTAAAGACACTGAATCGTTATAAACGTCGTGCATTCGTCAATTAGAACGGAGAGCAACCAGCTGAATTTTCTCAAAAATCATATTTCCTGTGATTGGAGGTTAATAAACAAATTCGTTATTGATTATTAAACCCAGACTCCTCACCTTCGAAGAGTAGGGAATCTCCTCACCCCAGAGTACTACCCGATGAGCATGTATCCACAATGTTCAAGTATCTCCTAGCACCAATGATGATTGTTTGCGTTTTCGCAGTGTTCATAACAAGACCACTGCGTCAAGCCGCATCGGCAACATCCGAAAGATCTCTGTTCAAAAGTTGGACAGCCTGTGCGAACTCCTCAACGCGGGCCCGAACGTAGATCTGTAAATCATTCGCATAAAGGTGTAAACTACAATGGACAAGATCAGCCAACGAAGATATGTGAAATGAGAATCGAAGCGTATTAGAACGCTCCCCTGCGAAACTCCACCAACCGTCTCCACCCATTCAGAGGAGTTGTCACCCAAACTCACCGATATTTCAAGTCCCCTCATATATGAGTTGAAAAAAGCAAGGGAACGGTCAGATATTCCCACCAAGCGCAATTTACTCAAAAGAATATCGAAGTCAATCGAGTCAAAAGCTTTGCTGAAGTCCAAAAGTACGAAAATGGTTAGCATTTTATTATCCATTGCCTGGCTTACGTCGTTCGTGATTTTAGTGAGAGCAGTTGTGCTGTATCCCTGGCTGAACCCTGATTGAAATCTATTATGATGGGAATGGTCATTCAAGTAGCTCAGGATCTTTTACTTTCAATCGAAATTCCATTCAATTCAATGAATATTCTCTGTTATTTTTTTTATCAGAAATTTAATCCCTACTGAAAGAACCTCTAAATAGGTTGAAATATAATTATTATTATTATTTGTTTCCTATACGTTATTTTCATATGTTATTTCTCTCAAATTTAGCATAAATTCCGTATTCAAGCTACTTAAAACTTCAAATGAAACATGAAAATATGTTCTATAGTACTTTAACTTTTATTTAGTCAATGCTTTCTCCATTTTTCTGGTGAACGTTTTGTTCATGAATAATCATATTAGAATTACACTTTAAAGCCATTAAAGAAATGAGAAATCTAATGTTTGTGAGCTGAGATTCTTGGCGGGCAATGCCGACTCCTTCGCCACTGATGCAACGCCACTGGGAGTGAGAAAGACCGGAAACATGAACCGGATGAATGAAAAGTCTCCTCCCCCACCTCCCTAGTCTTTCGGAGGCAGTTCTTCCTCTTGTCTCCGATATTCTATTCAGTTTCTAGACGGTGAGGGGAAAATACTACAATACTTTATACTTTCGGGACTTCGAGTTTGGTTTACGTTTTTCAAGTTGTTTTTTAAGAGTTTGGTTTGCCGATAAGTGGCAAACGTAGTCGGCAGGAAGTTTTCATTCTGGCAGAGTAAATCACGGAGCAATGAAAGGTAAAGACTTCTTCATGACAAAAAAATGTTTGCTTTCGTCAGTGAAATTTAAATATTTAAAAAAATAATGATTGTGTCGCGCACCTTGGATGGCGACCAGACCGGACCGACTCACTCCAGGATGGGCCTCACATATGTGGTAAGAAGGGTCCGAATAGTATTGCCAGCGCCTCCCTTGAACGTTTTTTAAATACAGTATGCCGATCGCTTAGCCTTTGCACATACATAAGAAATATGCTCGGACCACTGTAGATCCTCGGTGATCACCAGGCCCAGATCACAGTGACTGGCCACCACCTTCATGGGTTCACCGTCAACGTAATACGTCACACGCGGATTTCCTCTCCCAATATGAAGGACGCAGCACTTTTCCTTACTCAGGGGTAACCCCCACTCATCACACCAGCCACAGATGATATCCAGATCACACTGCAGACTGCCAGCCTCGGAGATGGGATAGTTATAGATCTTCGTATCATCGGCGAACATCGAGCATGTAGAGTGAAGGAGACTAGGCAAGTCAGAAGTGAACAGCAAAAACAATAAAGGACCCAGTACGGATCCTTGTGGCACCCCAGAAGTAACCGGCACGTAGGCCGAAAAAGATTCACCGACGCTCACCTTGTAGGATCGATTTGATAGGAAAGCTTCTTTCGAAGACAGAATCTCACCTCGGATGCCCAGGTGTTGCAGTTTGTGTAGAAGTCTGCGATGCGGAACCTTATCGAAAGCTTTATTGAAGTCCAAGTACAACACATCAATCGGTACACCCAAATCCCAAGCTTTAGTCCATTCATTAACACAACTCAACAAGTTCGTAAGGGTCAAACGTCCAAAGAGAAAACCGTGTTGAACTACAGGAATAAGTTCGTGTGCAGAAGCACATTGCACAACATGATCGCAAACTATCCTCTTCAGCACCTTGGACACGGTAGAGAGGAGGCTAATTGGTCATTGGCTAATTGGTAATTAGGCAGACGACTTATCTCCTTTTTTGAAAACAGGGGTCACCGAAGCCACCAGCCAGTTACCAGGAATCCTCTTTATGTAACAATAAAAATCTCAGCCAAAGGTGGAGCCAAGCCGTCGGCACACCGCACCAGCAATGAACCAGACAAACCGTCCACACCAGGAGCAGCATCAACTCTCACTTGCTTCAGATGATCTCGAACTAGCTCAACGTTTATCTGAACACTGGTAATACCAGATTCACAACGTGGCACTCGAATGTCTGGCAGGGCACCAGAAGGCTCAAGGGAAAATGAAGAGGCACATTCCTCGGCCGAAACACAAGCGGCCTCAACTGCATTGTCGCACAGCTTATTGAGCTTGTTACGAATCATGGGTACATCGACTTTTTCAGTCATAAAGGATTCACGTATTTAAAAGTCTTCTTTCTGTTCCCCGAAGCTACACTACTCATCTCATAATTGTCCTTTAAGCGCCTTATATCACGTGTAACCTCACTTGAAAAGGAACGGTGCGTTCTATAATCTTCATCAGATCTAGTGCGTAGATATCTCTGCCACAACGCTTTCTTGTGGATTTCTCACTACTACTGTACAGATTGGTTAAATTGCATGAAAAACAAATATCACTTGAACTGAAGGTCCGTATCTTGTACTTCCTACAATCATAAGTCTTTCCGCTGATAAAATCATTCATCATTTTTTTCCTAAATTGCACCATTTTTGAGATATTCGAAGTTGAGAGGAATTAAATCGATATAATCATCTGATGAAACATGAGTGAGTGAATCATTTCTTAGAGGGAAAATAATGTTTTTAAACAATTCAGATCCAATAGTGGATGCTGTGGAAGGTAATTTTCATTAAAACTAAACTGGAGTATAGCGGGGCGTTTGCCCAAAGTGAAAACTTAAAATACTTATACCTTTTTAACGCAGCTGAATATGGAAAAACGGTATAGGAAAAAAGTTTCTTTTGATGTCAAGAACCTATGGTTAAAATTAACGCACTGGTCAAAGACTCACCCTGTATAAATTAGTTATAAAAATACGACTTGTCATTTTTGTAATTTTGAATAATAAACATTAGTGTTATTATAAATAATTCATCCTTTTCAGGTAGTGAAAATGATGATGGTTGTGGTGATCATTTTTGCAGTGTGTTGGCTTCCCTATCATCTGTATTTCATAGTAACTTCATATTTTCCTGATATCACAAACACCCGTTATATTCAGGAAACCTATTTGGCGATATACTGGTTAGCCATGAGTAATTCCATGTACAACCCTATGATTTACTGTTGGATGAATGCTAGGTAGGATATATTTTAATTTAAACTTTCTTCTCTACAAACAAACAAACAGACGTAATGAAACATCATGAATGAAAAATTAGGTAACATTAAAAACGAATTATTCGATTATGGAGAGCACTGAAATTTTCGATAATGAAGAAGTTGCAGCCGCTTAGAGGAGGAGAGGAGGCCAGGCCTCCTCTAATTTTACTGCATTATATTCAATTTTAAATTCAAGTTCAAGTGGAGAATAATCACATTTCTGTATCTGCATATTTTCTATAATTCTATGTAGAAATATAAATACATTCATATTCAAACATTCTCCGCGAGACACAGTACAGCGTAGCGAGTTAACCGCTGCACAAAGAGCTCGGAGGCCCAGCTCCACAAGTCCAGATTCACTAGAATGTAAAATTTCAGACTTCTTCAAATGAATGATGCATTGACCACTCAAAATACAGCCCGTAAACCACGCGGTGGAGGGCCAACTCCGATGAACCGAATGAACCCCGGCTATCGCCGATCAAGATCGACATCCGCTGTAGTTTGGATTCTTCTTCCCTTATTCCCCCCTTTTCATTAGCACTAGTATTATTTATTTATTATCCTTTCAGCGTGCGGTTTGTGGTTTTGTGTTTTGTGGTAACATTTTTCGGAAAAGTTTGTAGGTAAGGCTGTTCAGATTTATATATTTAAGCAAAAAAATGGAAACTGACACGAGGAGCGAAAATTATAATGTAAGTAGTGAACTTAAAGTAACTGAAGATCTTGAATATTCTGTTTTGAATAAAAAATTCAGCCAAATGCCTTATGATGACAAAATTTTTATAACTGGAATAAAAAAGATACCTCGGCCAGCTATGCCAAATTTAATTGTTAATTCTATTCATAATCGTTCGTTCTGTGTACAATGGTACAATAAATGCGAGTGGTTGACAGGAAGCACAGTTCGAAGTAAATTATTTTGTTGGTTTTGCTTACTATTCTCTGATGATTCAGAAAACTTTGTTTAGTCAAAATTAGGTTATTCAGATTTACCCAGGTCTATTGAAAGACATAGCAGATCTAAAGCTCACTTAGGAGCATCAATTAAATTTAAATTATTCGGAAAACTCAATTTTGTAAATTTTCTTGATCAGGGTCATAAACAAATCATTATAGATCATAACGAAAACGTCAAAGAAAATAGAGATATTCTGAAAAGACTACTTGACTCAGTAAAGTTTCTTTGTTTTCAAGAACTGGCTTTCAGAGGTCATGATGAAAGTTCTGATTCGGATAATAGAAGAAATTTTAAAGAGTAATTGTCATTTGTTAGCCGTTATGATTCAAAACTAGAGTATTTTTTAAATGATGCTTCTGTTTTTTCTAGGACGTCAAATACTATTCAAAATGATCTAATCGAAGCTATAAGTTGTGTTGTTTCAGGTAAAATTGAGTCAGAATTAGAAAATGCCTTGTTTTTTGCTTGGCAAGTAGATTAAACGATAGACATCACATGTAGCTCGCAGATATCTATTATTTTTAGGTACCTATGTTAATAACGAGGGGCTAATAGTTGAGAGATTTTCAGGATTTTTTGCGAACACAGGCCGAACTGCAGATTCATGCTTCAAGTTTTTAACGGAAACTTTCGGCAAATTGGAGTTAAAAAGAAAATTAATAGCTCAAACATATGATGGCGCGTCTGTTATGGAAGGTCACTTAAATGGACTACAGGCAAAAATTAAAAGCATCGCCCCTCAGGCACTTTTCACGCATTGCTTTGTTCACGCTCTGAATTTAGTTTTAAGTAAAGCCTGCTCAGGTAGTATCAAAGAATGTAAATTTATTTTTTTGCAAATTTATCTGGTTTTTCTGCTTTTTTTCAAAATCTTCTAAAAGAATAGAGGTTCTCACTGCAGTAGGGTCCAATCGATTACCATCAAATGCGGCAACAAGGTGGAATTTTACATCTAGGATAGTTTTTACAGTATTTTCAAATAGAGATAGGCTGATAGAAGTTTCCGATCATTTCATAAATCACGAAGATTTCCACAATGATCAGCAAACAATCAGATCCAGAGTTTCTTTTCCTTTAAAATACCTTCAAATACATTTTCGAACACACGGACCTAGTATTTTCAATTTTACAGAATAAAATGACGGATATTTCATATGCCAAAAAACGCTTAGTCACATTATTAAACACCTTGCAAGATTTGAGAAATAATGAAAATAATTTCCATCAAATCGTTAGTATTTTCGAAGACTTCCACAACGATGAGCCGCAATCAAAAAGAAGAAAAACTACCTTTAATATTCCAAATTTAAAACAGAATTATCTTCAGATATTCATTGAAATTTGTGATACAATCAGCAATCAGATTCTAATCAGGTTTTCAAATGTACGGAAATTAGAATTCTTTGATTTAGCGAGAGAAGAAAGACAAATTTAATTTATATTGTAGGGTATTTCCAGAATCTTTATTTAACTCTCTTTTGAATCATTATCCTTTCTTTGAGCCAATAGCACTACGTAATGGTTTCAACAGAAATGTATTCACTATTGAATACTCGATCATACCAGGAATGGAAAACTTGAAAAAAAATTTTACGTACGCTGTTTATTAATCGGTTTTTATATCAGTTCGGTACACCACAAATTCCACGCTGGGAAAATTAACCTTTTATATTTAGTAACAATTTTGTTTTTATTCACAGAATAACTTATGAGAGAAAATCTTTATTTTTGTTGATTCTGAAAGAATTTAAATTTTTTTACTTATGCATTAAATGCATTAATGCAAGGTCCATTTTTCTCAACTTTATTCAGCAACTTATATGTATGTTAGTTTTTGAAATTTTCATGAGAATTTATTGTCTTCTCTTCAATTGTTACTTTCTGTTGTCCAATCATTTCAACAGATCATCCCAATCTCCCAATTCTTTAGCAAGAGTACTCTACATCACCACGTTGGTTCTTGCTGGGCAACAGTTACATGAATATGCACAAAGTTCCAACAAATGTTCAACATTATTTTTTTCTTACTGTATACCAATTTTATGTCATGATAGTACTGAATATTTTTACTGGCATTTAAATATGCATCTCACTGGCTAAGTAGAGACACTAGTGGTATACTTATATTTTTTGCGTGACCTCGGGCCTCCTCTGATTGAAATCTCACGAGCCGCCACTGTAATAAAGGGATTAATTAGGTTGAACTAAACGAGTAATTCAAATTTTTTACATTTTCTTTCCAGGAAACATAAATGCATAAAATAAATGATTTCGCTGTGATTCTGCTCGTGAAAGGAGGAAGTAGATTTTAATTACTAGATGATTAGATATTTGCTGAAATTCAAATAGCTCATTCAAATTCATTTTAGTAAAATTTGTATTTAATAAAAAGGAAACTAATTGAAAACACGCGAATGTGAGCCTTGGCTAAGAAAACATATACATCCACCCAGGAGTAACACAAAAAAACCAACTGTTCTTCAAAGACTCTGGACAGCCTGTCATGGTAGGTCCAGTGGTTCAACCAGGGGTGTCTCAAGCATAGGCTAAAAGAGGATATGTTTGATGAAAAAAAAATACAGAGTGCGGCAAAAGTCACTCTGGTATTCACTCAAGCGAGCATTCTCGGCCAGTATCGTACCTACGGCGAAAGAAGGCAGCTGAAATGTAGCGAGTTGAGTTTTCCGCTTGTAATAGTAGTACACGAAAGAAGAACGTGTTTGTTTGCTCACTTCTTATCTAAAGCTTGTCGAAGATAATGCTGAAATTTTCGAAGAATTTCGCCAGCGCTCTCCAAATAAGCAAGTTCCTACCAGATTCGTGAGTACTGGCTCCGTACTTGACGCACCGCGTTTCGTAAAATTTGTTTTGCCTTATGTCTGTTGAAGAGGGGGGAAACAATTCGAACATAAAATGTGAGGTCAAAACTAATTATTGATATTGTATTTTTCTCGAAATTAAATTTATTTGCAAATATTTCTGCTTTTTTTTCCCTAATGCAAAACGATAAACTGACTCTGTCCTACCCTGTATATACACTGATCAACAAATGCTAGGGATTACTTATGAACTTCTCTTCATTTGTATTTTTTTCAAGTGAATATCTGTACATTATATGTTCTCTAAGGAAAAATTAAGATGTTTTGAGTTGATTATATCAAATTTTTCCTCACTTCATCGGCTCTTGTTCACAAAATCGATTATTATCTGTAGGCTGTCACAGGTAGAGTGAAAAACAATGTGGTATTTGTTATTAAATCTGTTTTTTTCTCTCGTTCAAACACATAAGGTGTTTTGATCCTCAATGCTAGGAGAAACCCCACTTACCCGGCGTCGCGGCTCAATAGATCACTGAGAGTTGCAACAGGAGTTCTAATTTCGAACCAGACTGTAAGAAGACGACTACATGTTCGTGGTTTGAGAGCACGTAGGAGGGTACAACATCCACGTTTGAATAGGGAACACCGGGTTCATCGACGGCAATGAGCTGAGGAGCACCGCAATTGGACAGTTGAAGATTGGAGCCGATGTTTATTTACGGATGACTCTAGATTTCATTTGGTCAACTCCGATGGACGTATTCTTGCTTGGAGGAAAAGAGGTCGAAGATATGCAGAACAGTTTATGGTACCCACAACAGCTTTTGGCGTAGGTTCTATATGTGTATGGGGAGGCATTTGTTTGAATCAACGCACAGAGTTGGTTGTTCTGCAGAACACCACAATGACCAGCCAGAGATATCATGATATGATTATTGAACCCATAATTGTTCCGTTTGCGGTTGCCTTGGGCGAGAATTTCATTTTAATTGACGATGCCCGTCCACACCGTTGTCGTCTGGTTAATGAAGCGCTAGAAACTCATGCTATTGATAGGATGGACTGGCCAGCTCGCTCTGCAGACATAAATTTCATCGGACAATTGTGAACCTTAGAACAACCGATCAATTACCTGGAGGACCTTTCTAACGCTTTACGGGATATTTGGAAGAATTTGCCCCAAAATTTTATAAATCGTTTGATTGAAAGTATGCCAAGTAGGGTAGAATGCTTGAGACGAGCTCGTGGGGGACCAACTAGGTACTAGCTTAACCGAAACTTCAGTCTTCTTGTGGTTTCATCATAAAATTTTTATGCTATTCAAACACAGAATTTTGAGTGTTCCTAATAAAGTCTTTTTTCTCTGCAACTTTCCATTTTTTCATTCTTTTCTCAAGTGAACCATATTATCAACTGAAAATACTCTGATATCTGACTAAATTTATAATCTTGGAGCGAATATTTCAGCAATAAATTTAGAAAAAGTAAGTGATCCCTATCAATTATTGAGCAGTGTATATAAAATATATAAATTATAAAATTCTTGGTGGCACAAGTCTAATGAAGTTATGGTTGAAAATTTGTGTGCTACGAGTGGATTCTTTTATCCTAAACCATAGTGGGTTGACTCGTAATTTCACCTTCTAGGTTTAGAAGAGGTTTCAAACAATTCTTCTCGTGTCTTCCTTGCGTACACGTCGCACCTGCTGCATTGACCCGGAGGGAAGTACTGACAAGCAGAAAGAGATCATGTTCTGGTTCACCAGATCACAACAGGATAACTAGAAATGGTAAGATGACCAAAATAATCTCGAGGAAACTTTAAAAAGCAAAAAATTGAAACAATGGGATGCTCCAAACCACATAAGTATTATGTATCCTTATTGAAATAAATAATTTTTTGTGGAAATACGATGCAGATGTGATGGTAATAAATATTTTTTTGTATTATTAGATTTTTTTTATCCTTGTATTTGTTTTATATTGTTCGATTGTTTTTTTTTTCGAAAAAATATAGGTGCCCCTAAAACAGGATATAAATTGGATTTTTTTGCTCTTTGACAAAAACATGTACTCAAAATTGTTATTGTCTTATAATAATTATAATCATTGATAATGTCGCATCCTGAATGTTACATGAACAGTTTTTTGCAACCGAACTGTGTTTTTCAATCTTTCCATTTTATCTCAATTTCGAACATAAAAATTTGTCTGTTATTTTTGGTTACATGAAAATATCTGCTCTCACACATTAAAGGCCTATTTAATGGCAATAACAGATGAATAATATCATTAGATCTCTAATATAACATATCAGTGAATAAGCCCCAGGCTTGATAAGAAACCAAGAATTTTTGGCAAAATTCATTTTAATTCATCAGTATGATCTTCTCTCTTCTATACCACCGGTGCAACCACTTCCTGATTTGAGCCAAATCTCTTTTTGCGTTCTGCAAAGAGCGAGTAGTCGCTGGGGGCTAGATCTGGATAATAGGGTGGGTGTGGTAATAGTTTGAAACTCAATTCGACCATTTTCAGGCTGTTTCCATTAGAGCATTGTGTTGGTGAAAGAGCACCTTTTTTCTAGAAATCAAACCTTTTCTGGGCTATTCCAGCCGTTAAATAATCCAAAAAATCTATATAATAGTCGATGTTGATTATTTTTCTGTTTCAAGTAGTCAATGAATCATCAAATTACATGTGCATCCCAAAATACAGAATTTCTTTCCTAGCTGATGTTTAAGTCTTTGGTCGGTCTTCTCTGTATGCGCGGCATTTGCTTTGATTTCGGAGTGAAGTGGCGAGTCCAAGTTTCATCCATTGTAATACAGGGTGGCAATTTGAAAACGAAACAGACAAGATTACAGACGAAATAAATTTTTTCGATAGAAATGCTCAGACAGGTCGATTTCTGTTTAGAGGGGGCAACTTAAGATGTAGGTTACGGACGCATAGCGCTTCAACCCCTGCTACTACAACCCTCACCCCCAAATTTTGAATAAAAAAGATGGGGTGAGTGATACCTCATTTGAAAGGTATTTTTATATTGATTTCAGCACAGTAAGTTTTTTTTCATTTTATGCATTAGTTCTTGAAATATTCTTAACTAAGTATTTGAAAATGAAGTGGTGTTTTCATGGCACTTTTAATCTTTTTGTGTGAAAAATAAATTTTTTGAGCTTCAAAACAGCCATGACTGTGGCTTCCTTCCTCCAATCCACTGACATAGAAATCTTTAATCAAGATGTCGAACAAACAAAGCGCATTGCGAAAGAGCTCAATCTTGCTGAAACTCAATTTAAATTATCTTCGATATAATTTGCAGTATTTCCAATAACATGCGGTAACACTTGATCCATTGAAATCTCCAAAAAGTCCAAATACGTACATATCTCTAATCAGATTACCAGGTAAGCCCGTTCTTTTTACCTGGTAATCTTACTGGAGATATGTATTTGGACTTATTGGGAAATCACATTGATCCAATTTTATCGGATACTATCGAAAACAATGCTGGAAATTATGTGGAAGATCAGATTGTGTTTCAGCAGGATGGAGCTCCTCCACACTACGCCTTACCAGTTCGAAAATATCTGGATCAAAGATTTCCAAATCGGTGGATTGGAAGAAGGGTTCCCACTGAATGATCAGCCAGATCGCCAGATCTGTCACCACTAGATTTCTTTCTTTGGGGCCACTTGAAGAGTAAAATTTACTCTACACAGCCCGATTTCATAGAAAATTTCAGAAGACGTATAGTGAACGAATGTCGTCAAATCACTCCAGAAATGCTGCAAAATGTGCGCCATCGTTTCGAACAAAACTTATTTCATTGTATGGAAGCTAATGGTGAACAATTTGGAAATTTAATTAATTGATGTGACTTTTTGATAAATTATTTACTTTACTTTGAATGTCTTATTTCTTAGATCAATACTTCAAATCGTTCTGATACCGTACAGTTGGAGAATGATTTCAGTGAATAAAATAACTAGTCGAACATCTACCCTAGTAGCATTAAGACGTACGGTATGACTTCATTTGCCCAGTGGTAGATGTTTTGCAATTTCAAATACAAGTACGGAAATTTTGGGGTTTCGGAAGCATGAAATGTCAATTATTCACAAAAAATTAATTTAAGTGATAAAATTAACTAACGCATGAATATTTCGAGAACTAATGCATAAAATGAAAAAACAATCACTGTGCTTAATCAGTATAAAATACCTTTGAATTGAGGTATCACTCACCCCATCTTCCCTATTCAAAAATTGGGGTTCGGGGTTGTAGCAGCAAGGGTTGCGTCCGTAACCTACATCTTAAGTTGACCCCCTCGAAACAGAAATCGACCTGTCCGAGTTTTCTAACGAAAAAACTTATTTCGTCTGTAATCTCGTCTGTTTCGTTTTCAAATGACCACCCTCTATAACGACACAAAAACTCCTCGTTACGGGGATTGAATGATAAGTACCCGTATTCAATTCTCAACATAGTCTCCTTTCAGCTAAATACACTCAGCCCAGCGATATTCTTACTTATCTATGCCTTCCAAAAAATATGATTTTTCAAACTGTAAAATAGGACACCATTCAAGCGATGACCTCAATCCTAGGTTGGCGTGAACAGCTTTCCACCGATCCATTTTTCATATTTGGAAACAAAAAAATGTCACACAGTGCCAGATCTGGAGAATATGGCGGATGAGGTAGTAATTCGTAGTCCAATTCGGCCAATTTTGCAGTGACGACTGCATAAAAATGAGCTGGTGCATTGTAGTGTACGGAAGGGTGCGTTTTTCCTTCAATGCTAAATAATAACCATTTCAAAACTATCCTTACTCGTAGATCATCGATTTTTTTGACCATATCATCCCTAGTCACATCATTTGAACGTCTTGGGCAGTCCTCGTCGAACACTGATGTTCAGGCCCATTTGAATTAATTGAACCAATATCTGATGGTCGTCATTGAAGGTGAATGGTCCTTGTGAACAGCTACCAACCGATCTTTAAGTTCCTCGCACGCCTTTCCTTCAAAATGCAGGAATCGAATCACTGATCGAATTGCTCTTTTTCCATTTTTCCAAATAACACGAAATTGTTCATATGAATTGTCAGCAAATCAAAGCCACTCTATGAATTGGGGCTAAATTTTGAAAGATGGTACTAAAACAGGGTATGCAGATTTTTCACCTACAGTTCCCTCTGTTGTCAAACACGAGAACTTATCAATCCAACCTCGTAGTACTTAGAGCGGACAGATGGTTCAAATAAATGAAGCTGAATACTCGCGAAGTATCGCATTCGCCTTATGGAGGTCTCACGTGTAGTTGAGAACATAGAAATAAACGTTTTATCAGGTTATTGAGTCTCTATCGCAATCAAAAATTTTCTCAGATATCTGCACTACTAATTTCATTTCTCAAGCTGCTGAATTGGTCATTAAATCACTTTCACCTGCTGCCTGCTAGAATCAGAGATTCGCAATTCTATGTGGCTCTCTCCGACTTTTCGAGAACGATATCTTTTTCACCTATCACACGATTATGACAACAACAAATACATGTTCAACTATCAAAATTATGAAAAAGAATATTCTGTTTTAGGGACACTTAGAATAACGTTCATGACGACCCGACCTAGTCCAACAGCCTCGACAAACACGTGTTACTCGAACGTTCAAGAAGAAACCACACATATCCACCGAGCAGGTTTCGAACCTAAAAGAAAATGGAGCGGAATGGAAATGAAACAGCTCCCTGCCTCCTGACGCAAGCGCCATCTAGGAGAGATAAACGTAAGCTCGATACAAGAAGGACGGGAATGGATCTGATACAGATCCTCGCGGTCCAACCACAGATGGAATCGCGAGGACAAAAGAAAGAGTATTGTTCTTGATCAGAACTTTTGAAGTGAATCTGGACGATGAATTTGAGAATATGTTGAGTGACGTGAATTTTATGAAAGATATTCGTATAAAATTTTGATGGCCCATGAGGGGATCGAACCCGCGACCTTCGCGTTATTAGCACGACGCTCTAACCAACTGAGCTAATGGGCCTGACAGGTATAGAGGAATTGCTGATGGACCTCACCAAAATGAAATGATATTTTGAGGATTTTTTTAACGAGGTGAAAACTGAAAACGAGGAGCATCATCCGAAAATTTTTCATAGAATGTGGTGCGATATGTATTTACAAGCAATTTTTCATGAGAAGATTTCAATTTTTAATAATTTTTTATGAAAAATTGTTGTTCTCAATACTTTCATAAAAAAAAAATTTAGATATCGGAAAAGACAAATTGTGTTAATGAAATATAAAAAATATAGTGTGTGAGTGGTCTCAATATCAAGTATTTTTCATGTGAAAAACATGAAAAAGTTTATAGATTCCAAAAAAAATCATAACTGGAATGTTTTTCAAATTTTGATAGAAATATTTTTGCAAGACCTAGTAATTGGCTTAAATTCTAAGCTGAACTATCTATACCTTTTTTTCTTTTATTTTATGAACGAATATAAAAATCAACAATTTTTTGCCTAATAATCGATAATAATGAAGTTTTGACTTCAATAACCTGTTAATAGAGGATATCACATATTGATCTGTTCTTTAACAATTTATTACGTCGTTTTATGTGATTAGGAAAATTTTTCATAGTTTAAGCTGTATTTAATCAATTAAACGTGAAATATAGACTGTGGCTCAATGTGTGATACCACTCAAGATGGATAAATCCGTAGACAAAGAAGAAAATTTTCGGAAGCCTTTTTAAAACCTCATAAATTGAAAATTTTGTTAATGTTACCATTAGAGTTTGTCTCAAGAAAGAGATCAAGTCGTATGTTTTGCTTACAAATGGAAAAAATCAGTGAAAAGCCAATTCAAAGCAGATATCCCATTAAAAAAAACTTATTGAAATTTGAGAATATTTCATTGCTCAAATCAGAAAATAAGGAAATGTACAAGTTTGAACATATCAAAACTAGGGAATGTTTTCGACGAAATATAAATTTTTTCCGATTGCGTTCAAATTCTATTAAAAATTAATAAATTTCATAAAAAAAGTTTGTGAAAAATGCCTGATGAAGAAGTGAAGACTCGTATCTAAAGGAATTTCAGTCTTTCATCTTGAAATTTATAAAATATTCATCGAAATGTCCAAATACAGGGTAGTTATAATAATCGGTTCATTAGATGTTTTCCAAAATATATAGGGATAGAACTTTCAAATTTGATTTTATTGAATGATGCAACTTTTGGACAATATTTATGTCGTAATGACATTTGCTAAAAAACTCGACAGAAATAGTAAATAGTGAGGAAAATGGGACTCTTTGAAAGTTGACATTTCATTTTTTAAGACAGTATGAACGATTTTTTGCTTACTAGTTACTAATCTTGCTAAAATTCTAACACTTGAGAAAAGATAGAGAACTATGGTTGCTTCAGGCATCATCTCATAATAAGATGAAAAATATTTGTCCATTATTCCAATTGAAGTGCCAGATTTCGCTAAGATTTCATGCTAACCACATGCCTACCTACGCTTTCTTCACTGAAACAGGTGTATGTCAAATTTCAGAGCTTTGTCCTGTTTACTTCGAAAACGTCTGATTCACTGATTAATAGAAAACCCTAAATATTATGTAAATTTGATGCAAAAAAATAAAGTACCGTGTGAGCTAGATTTCTTCAAATTTCTTCTACCAATTCGTATAGGTAATAGGTTCCCATAGAGCAAAATTTCATTTTTTAATTGAGTAGGCATTTCTGGGGAAATTGAACGCTTTTTCAAGGATGTAGATAAAAGGAAGGAAATTAATGTACTGAACAGAATTTTATTTTTCTACGAAACTGCTCTATTGCTAATGATGTGAAGTAATATTTGGCTGGATAAAAATATTCTAATACTACTCTGCTGACTTTGATGCTACTTTTTCAAGAATACTATGTTTATAACCTCAACTCATAGCTGTTATTTTTATAAGTAGTCTTATCATCCTTTCATTTTAGGTAGATATTCAGAAATTCACCAATGAGGTGTATTTCTTATACATATATATTTCGAAGTAAAATAAAACGAATGGAAATATTTTCAGATTAATTTTTAATAATACATTTCACAAATTTTAGTTTTTATAGTGCTATTTAAGTTTATACGCCTTTTTATCCAGTGAATTTGTTTTCAAGATATATTAATGATTTGATTTTATTGAATGATGCAACTTTTGGACAATATTTATGTCGTAATGACATTTGCTAAAAAACTCGACAGAAATAGTAAATAGTGAGGAAAATGGGACTCTTTGAAAGTTGACATTTCATTTTTTAAGACAGTATGAACGATTTTTTGCTTACTAGTTACTAATCTTGCTAAAATTCTAACACTTGAGAAAAGATAGAGAACTATGGTTGCTTCAGGCATCATCTCATAATAAGATGAAAAATATTTGTCCATTATTCCAATTGAAGTGCCAGATTTCGCTAAGATTTCATGCTAACCACATGCCTACCTACGCTTTCTTCACTGAAACAGGTGTATGTCAAATTTCAGAGCTTTGTCCTGTTTACTTCCGAAAACGTCTGATTCACTGATTAATAGAAAACCCTAAATATTATGTAAATTTGATGCAAAAAAATAAAGTACCGTGTGAGCTAGATTTCTTCAAATTTCTTCTACCAATTCGTATAGGTAATAGGTTCCCATAGAGCAAAATTTCATTTTTTAATTGAGTAGGCATTTCTGGGGAAATTGAACGCTTTTTCAAGGATGTAGATAAAAGGAAGGAAATTAATGTACTGAACAGAATTTTATTTTTCTACGAAACTGCTCTATTGCTAATGATGTGAAGTAATATTTGGCTGGATAAAAATATTCTAATACTACTCTGCTGACTTTGATGCTACTTTTTCAAGAATACTATGTTTATAACCTCAACTCATAGCTGTTATTTTTATAAGTAGTCTTATCATCCTTTCATTTTAGGTAGATATTCAGAAATTCACCAATGAGGTGTATTTCTTATACATATATATTTCGAAGTAAAATAAAACGAATGGAAATATTTTCAGATTAATTTTTAATAATACATTTCACAAATTTTAGTTTTTTATAGTGCTATTTAAGTTTATACGCCTTTTTATCCAGTGAATTTGTTTTCAAGATATATTAATGATTAATACTTTTATCTGTAAAATATTATTTCAAATATATATTTTTTTATTTAACCCTGATGTAATAGCATCACAATAATATTTATGTATTTCTTCTGCTCTGTGTTTTAGATATAAGTATTGTAAATAAATTAAACGATTTTATGTTATCAATGTCTGAGAATGAATCAGAAGAACCAATGAAATCAATATATTCATATGGATTTGAATAATATATGTTATTGAATTTTGTTAGTTTTTTTGGCTATCAAGAAATACCTTTTTTGTTAGCTTCTTCTACTTTGAAAACAAGTAGAATAACGTGCTTTCAATTTGTCTAAATGTCTGTATTTCCGAAAATTGCATCAATCGATTGGATTTGACTTTCTGATGAAGGATCCGGAGTCCAAGTTAAGCATAATTCTAGAGGTATTATATTGTCAGAATAGGTCGTGTATCCAAATATCTTGTTCAAGTTCATTTTTGGACCAAGTTCGTGAATTAGTTCAGCAGTTATTGGCATCTGAAATTTGGTTTTCCCAATAGCTTCTGGAATATCCATGCAATTGTTCCAAAAATGAAAATCGCTTGAATAACGTTCGAAGAAAAAAGTCTGCCAAATTTGGTTGAAATCTTCGGTCTACTGAGGAGACAGAATGTGATTTCGAAAAACTATCTTTCCAACTTAGGTAGGTAGTGGGTTCTTGCCGACATGAAGATATATTTTAAAATTATCCAATGGAAAAAACTCTGATATTCAAAATATAAAATGAAGCAAAAATTGAGCCTAAACAAAAAAAACGAAATTCCGTTAGGTAATATGTAATGGTAAAAAAACTTATATTTATTTATTTAATTTGATTTAATTCGAAAATTTCTTCGGCTAGCTTGTGCACAAAACCATCTCACATTTACCGTCAGAGAGTTTAAATACCCCAATCAATGATAGTCAATACTCGAACAATCGAAATTTATTCCACTCTTTCACAAATACTGGATATTTTCAGTATGTACAAATGTTAAATCGTCCAAATTAAAAGTTGTAAGTAAAACTGATTAATTTCTAACTATGAAAATCATGACATCTACAATTGTTGCTGGAATTTATCTTGAGTCCCAATTCATGCGATAACAGGACCATACAACCATCCTGGGTGTTCGGGATGAGTGCGGTGTCAAAAATAGGTCTTAAGTCTTCCACCCTGTAGACAAACTTTCCAATAAAAACTATTTCTTCCCTCAGTTCTCCAGTCCCCAGGGAAACATCTGTTAGTACTTCGTAAAATTCAACTTCTGCAAATTTATTCAGCCTCGGCAAGGTATGTGAAATTCAGTAATATTCTATTTCTGGCAGATTTGGTTCAGTTCTTTGGTAAATTTCCAACTCCGGTAAATTTGTTCAATTCTTCTCTACTCCTGTAGGTCTTGTTCAGTTTTTCGGTAATTTTTAGCTCCGGTAGGTTTTCACTGTGAAAATCAATTTCATAAGGTCTCGAATGCACCACAGCTTCCAGCGATCCCCGAATGCACTGAATCACAAAACGATAAAAATTTAAGAGAAGAAAAAATTTCTATGTGTTCAAAAAAAAACACAATGGTACAGATAATTCGATAAAAACTTCATCAGGGAAAAAAAACTTATCACTGAGCAGTAGAGTACAGCACGAACATTGAAACAATTAAGAAGGTAAGCCGATCCATCAGACATTTCTCCGAAAAATACGTGCAGAACCAAATATGGGGTCCCAAAAAAAACGCCCGAGACCTCTGTAATCTCCTGCACACAAAACAACTAAATACGACATTGAAAATTGAATAAACCTTGTCTGATCAAAAACAGGACCCACCGAACGCTACAAAACTGACTGGTGTGAAAACAGCAAACCGAGATAGCAAACTTTGACCTTGAAATCCCCGAGCGCGCTCGATAGATTGCGCGGAGAACAATGCAAAAAAAAATATTTTTGCCGAAACATTTGATCGATTTCAATTCTTATGTCTGTATTGAGAACAAAAAAGACACTCTCAGAGTGTATAGGGCATTACCCTACACTTATGAGGTGTCGAAGCGGGCTCAAAATGTGACAAAATTTCCGATTTCTCAAAAACTGTACATAGGATCGCGATCAAATTTTGTAGTAATATTGGGGACCCACAGCAACCAGGATCTGCACATACGGCATGTACTTACACCTAAAGGGGATCGAAGGGGGGCACAAAAAATGACAATTTTGCGATTTCTCAAAAACTGTACATAGGATCGCGATCAAATTTGGTGGTTATCTTGAGGACCCATAGCAACCAGGATCTGCACATACGGCATGTACTTACACCTAAAGGGAGAAGAAGGGGGGCACAAAAAGTGCAATTTTGCGATTGCTCAAAAACTGTACATAGGATCGCGATCAAATTTGGTGGTTATCTTGAGGACCCATAGCAACCAGGATCTGCACATACGGCATGTACTTACACCTAAAGGGAGAAGAAGGGGGGCACAAAAAGTGCAATTTTGAGATTTCTCAAAAACTGTACATAGGATCGCGATCAAATTTGGTAGTTATCTTGAGGACCCATAGCAACCAGGATCTGCACATACGGCAAGTACTTACACCTAAAGGGGGTCGAAGGGGGACTCAAAAAGTGACAATTTTGCGATTTCTCAAAAACTGTACATAGGATCGCGATCAAATTTGGTAGTAATATTGAGGACCCATAGCAACCAGAATCTGCACATACAGCATGTACTTACACCTAAAGGGGGTCGAAGGGGGGCACAAAACAGTACAAAATTATTTTTTTTTCAAAAACTATCTAGTTTACTATCTCGGTTTGCTGTTTTCACACCAGTACAAAACTGTTCGACACGACAAACTCTCTATTTGAAACTTAATTTCTAATTCGGAGAAAGAGCGATACATGCACTCTCCAACATTTTCACAGGGGATGGGAACTAGCTTTCTACAAAGGTGGTCATGTTTTTCTTCAACGATCGGAAGAGACATCTTTAGTTATTTCCAAAGCTCGGATCGGTAAATTAGGAATTCCCAGTACGTAGTGATCGATAAAAACCTTAGACTAAGTAAAAACGGATTTTATCGGATCTCGGTCTTGATGGACTTTAAGACGAGTAAGAAACTATTCTATGACGAGCATGAACTTTCATGATATCTTTTCATTTCTTTTCTCTCATGTCGTGTTCTAGGTTTAATCCATAGTTTATTCCATACATACACACTTATTTTTTATTCAAAAAGTAGTGTTATTCCACTAGAGAGGTATTTATTTTCAACTTATTCAATTTAATTTCATTGAAATGGTTTATTCTTGCCGTGTTCCCAATCGCTACAGTGATAGTAATGTCAAATAGTAATGTCAAAAGGTATGTGTATCATTGCATTCATTTAAGTAGTGGTTTTGGATTAAATTATAACTCACTCAAAATGTACTATGAATTAATATTTTCTGTAGCAATTTCATATTCGTGTAGTAATTTCTGATTAGTAAAAATTTGAGACAGTTTCTAATACTGTTTTCTTTCTAGGTTTTTCATTACACAAGTTGAGGGTGTTAGAAATGTTTGGTTGGAAAGAATTGGAAATCCATGTCTTCATTCATCCAAAAGCGTTATTGGCATAAAGCATTTTCATATGGATTGTATAGACCCACATGGAAAGCTGAAAAGATTTGCTCTACCAACACTTAATTTGCCAAGTAATTCATTCTACTCCCTATGATTATCATTTTTGTAATTTCAATAATCTTTCAGATTATGTAAGCCGCCCTCAAAATGATGACATATTTTTTCTACCATTCATTTCTACTCCTGAAGAAACTTTAAGGCAACAAGGTATTTATATATAAGTTAACTGCTCATGGTCATTGATTATAGTTTAGGGTATTCCAGGTTTCATAAAAATCGTTTATCAGAACATTCCTAGAATACTTCAACGGATATGTGAGATTTACCGTTGGAACACCAAATTCATGGAATTTCAGGTTTACCTCTAAATCTTAGTATACCTTCATCCAATAATGAAGATGGCATCCGAAAAAGTATTTCTAAGAAAAAAAAATAGACTTTAAGAAATTGTTTCTGTCCTAAAAGAATAAATCTAATGCATTTCATGCTTAAATTGATGTATTTGTCACTAATATTCTAATTTATTCTTTTAATGTATTTTTCATAATTTGATGAGTAATTGTTGCATAATTATTGTTGGTTCCTTTATTCTTTTCCTCGATATTGAAATTTTTGTAAATTGATTATATACTGCATTATATATATTTCCAAAGTTTATTGCTTGTTTATTTCCTTTCATCCCCTAAAGATTAGTATGTTCTTCGATTTGAAGGGCAGATATATTTGAAATGACCATAATTCTTCTAATCTGCTGCAAACTGTCACAATTTTCTGATCAAATGATATTTTTTTATTGAAATTGTGACAATCTAAAGCAGATTAAAATAATGGTCATTTCAAATGTATTTGTTTTCAAATCCATTAAAAATGTGGGATTCAACCTGCGCTTGCTTGGAATCCTATGATAACTCATTTAAAATGTCCTAGAGGGCTCCACAAGCAAAACGAAATCGGGACCAAAATTCATGGCAGAGTTGCCTATCTATAGATAGTCTATGTATTTTCATACATGAATGATCCAGAATCGAAGAAGGTCGATCGAAGTCAACCCCACCTGCCCCATGCGCGCTAGACAGAAACACAGAGACTACGGGATCTCCGAAACAATCGCAATCAGGAAATTTGGCCTTTACAACTAATTTCATTTTCTTTGAATCAAAACAACATTATATTATAACGAATCTTTTGAAATCAGTAGAAGAATGAACCTATACAGGCTGTTCCATTTCAGACAAGCTAATCTAGAAAATTTCTGGAAACATTTTTTTGGGAGGTCACCTTTAACGCATATCTGAGGTTTGAATGAGCTAATCTTTAAAAGGGGGTGCTATTTTCAGAACCATTTTTTTTTATCAAACTAACAGTATTACAAAAAAGACAAATCAAAATCGTATGAGCATTGAACAATCCTTAATATACTTTGTCATTCTAATATGACCAATAGGTCACCTCTTGTGCTAACTATTTTCTAATCTATATATGATTGGAAGATATTATCATTAATTGAATTTATTTCGATTTGTTCTCTAATGGATTGTATGAAAAAGAGTTCAATATCGAACATGCATAAATCACATATTTGGAATTTATTGTAGGACATTAGAATATGTATCTTAGAAATGTATGTGATATTTAGCCAAGGCAAGCTGGGAAAACCTATAATGTGATTGTAAATTAATAAAAAAATATATTACTACGAGGGAAGATCCAAACTTAATGATTATCAGGTATATCAGGTATACTGGTATGAAATGAGCGTTTATTTTTTGTGTAAATAAAACACTTATTATTAATGGGAAAGTAAAAAACATTTCATTCAAAGTGTTGGCCATTGTTTTTACAAATTTTGACCATACTTCTGGCCATTTATGGATACCACGACAATAAAATTGTTCGTCTTTTAAAGCAAATCAACCAGACACCCAATTTTCGACCTCTTCGTAAAAATCAAAGTGCTGCTCAGTCAATGCGTGTCCCATCGATGAAAACAAATGTTAGACAAGTCTTTCTGGAGATTACGAAGGATGGGGTAGCAGCTCTCCGCCAAGTGTTTTGATTGTTTCCTGAACCGGTTTTGCTTTGTGTGTAGGTGCATTGTCATGGAGCAAAATTACCTCGCTGTGTCTCCTGGCCCATTCTGGTCGTTTCTCGATCAATGCATGGTTCAAATTGTTGTCGGTAGCGATCAGTATTAACGGTTTCATCTGGTTTTAGAAGCATAGCACACAGCATAGTCTTCTTGCCTAATCGATCTGGTTTTGCAGTAGAGGTTGATGATTGTCCCGGATTAACCCATAATTTTTTCCATTTAGGATTCCTAAAAATCCATTTTTCATCTCCAGTAACAATCCTATGCAAAACCGATTTTCTACCGTGTGTTCGAAGCAAAATTCCACAAGTGTTTTTTCGGTTTTCCAACTGTCTTTCATTCAATTCATGTGGCACCCATTTTCCACACTTTTGGACCTTTCCCATAGCATTTTTACGGTCAGAAATTGTTTGTTGTACAAAATTCAACATTTCTGCCATTTGCTTTTGCTTCAAAGTGTCATCTCCATCCAATATTTGCAATTGTATTTCTAAGGACAAGAGTGATTATATTTCTGAATTAGCAAAGGACTATAGTGCTGGGATTATTCTCCGTCAAGAGACACATGCGGATACTGAAAAAAATCTTCGTGAAAGAGGAACCATAAAAGGTTATGTATTATTCATTGATTATCTCCTTAGTAAAATTTACGGTTTAGCTTGTTATGTTAAAAAATCCTAGATTCAAAATATCGAGTTAATCCAAAAGGGCGAATTTGAGGGTGTTTTTTTTATCTCTTTCAAATTTTGTAATATTTCTATCGTTAATATTTATAGACCTCCAAATACTATTTGCCAAGAAATTTGGAAATGAATCTTCCTCATTCTTCAATTTATTACGGTGATTGTAATTCTCACCACGTAATGTGGGGTTATAATAATAATGATAGAAGTGGACTAGCTTTAACTGACTGGATGGAAGATAATAATTTCTATTTAATTTTTGATGGAAAAGATGTACCCTCTTTTCATTCTTCTCAATGGAATAGAGGCTACAATCCTGATCACTGCCTAATGTCTTGTGAAAATACTTGCAAACCGCTTCCTGTAAAGCGTAAAATTCTAGTTTTTCCTCATAGCCAACATAGGCCTATTCTGTTGACTTCAAGAAGTTTAATTCAATATTAAGAATGTTTAAGAAGACCTCGTTGGAATTTCAAGAGAGCGAATTGGATTGAATTTGCTAAGAAGGTAGACAGTGATATTAGATGGATTAAACCCACTCACGATTCTTAGGTGTTGTGAAAGCTGCAGCAAAAAATTTCGTTCCAAGAGGATTCCGGAAAGATTATATTCCAGTTTGGTCGAAAGAAACCGATAATTTGTACAAGCACTATCAAAAATCACCATCCGTTGATAAATGTGAAAGGCTTATGAATTCTATCAATACATGCCGAAAAGAGAAATGGGATAGTGTTGTATCAAAAATGAATTTTACACATTCGAGTAGGAGTTCATGGGATATATTAAGAAAATTAGGTGAAGCTACTCCCCTTACCTCATCATCATCAAAAATTTATCCAAGTTTAATCGCTCGCCGCCTAGTTAATGTAACTGAATCAGTCAATATATCCTAACCTAAAATTAGGAATATGAAGAAAAACTTACACATATTCAGGAGATCAGCTCCTACTTTAGAGCATGTGTCACATCCATTCAATATAGATGAATTGAGGGCTGCAATCAAATCTACCAAATCTCGAAAGGCAGCAGGTTTTGACGGAATTTATCCAGAATTCATCAAATATTTAAGAAAAAAGGCCTTGCCTTGGCTATTGTCCTTCTATAACAATATTCTGACTTCAGGAAACTTTCCTCCCGAATTTAGTAAGGCTAAAGTAATAGGTATTTTGAAACGAGGAAAAAATCCTTGTGATCCTAGTAGTTATCAGTTTATTGAGTGTTCCTTTCAAGATATTAAAAAGGCTAATTCTTTTTAGAATTGAACCTTCTATAGAAAATGCTCTACAAAATTTCCAGGGAGGCTTTAGGAAAAATAGAAATTGTTCAGATCAGGTTCTCAGCCTTACAACTTTCATAGAGTCAGGCTTCAATGATAGGTTGAAAACAGGAGCTGCATTTATTATTGATTTATCTTCCGCATATGACACTGTGTGGAAAGATGGATTCATTTTCAAACTCTATACCCATCTGAAGTGAGGGAAAATGGTACGCTTATTAGGAAATATGTTATCTGATAATAGATTTCGTGTTTTTATCGACAATAAGAGTAGCAATTTCAAAGCATTGAAAAACGGTCTTCCTTAAGGATCAGTTTTAGTTCCTTTACTCTTCAATTTATATCTAAGTGATTTACCCACGACATCATCTCAGAAATTGATTTAGGCTGACGACATTGCTATTGCTTACCAACATTCAGATTTCCATACTCTGGAAAACATACTGTCATCTGATTTGGAAATTTTAAATGATTATTTTATTGAGTGGCGATTATGTCCAAATCCCAACAAAACAGAGGTATCTTGTTTCCATCTGAATAATCATGAAAAATATAGGAAATTAGCTGTAACTTCAAATGATTCTCCTATCGAACATAATTTCTATCCAAAATACTCAGGAGTTAAATTAGATTCATCTCTCAATTACAAGGCTCATTTAAATGATCTGAGCCTAAAACTGAAAACTAGGAATAATATTGTTCAGAAATTAGCTGGATCATCTTGGGGTGCTGATGCTTTCACTCTTCGCACAGCATCTCTAGCCCTAGTTTTTTCTGCAGCTGATCTACATGCTTTATTGTTTGCTAACTAAATATTGTCAGCCAAAAGTTCAAAAGAATATATATATATCGTTTGCAATTCGGCATCTTCAAACTTTTTTGGTGGTCTTTCACGTTCTTCATTTCTCACATAAAAATCATTATTTCTGAACTGTTGAAACCATCTTTAGCTTATTGCTTCTGATAGAGCATGATCATCATATACCTCGACAAGCATTTGATGCGACTCTGCAGCACTTTTCTTCAAATGAAACTAAAAAATTGATGCTTTCCGCACATCATCACTTTCTGGTACGAATTTCGACATTTTTAACAAGATGAAAAACTATAATGTTGTCTGTTCAATGACTTGATGTGTACTAAATATGTATCACAGATATCATAGCAAAGAACCACAAAAAAAATTTATGCTCGTTCACCACAAATGTTCCCTATTGAGACATTTGTATCTTGATGTTCACTTCATACCGGTATACCTGGAATCTAGACCATTTTGAAATCTGAAAAAAAATTATCAGTCAAGCATCCATCATGTGCACGTATAAAAAATCCTATAAACAGACCATGCCAGGGAGAAACATTCATTCAAATACTGAAATGATGACATCTAAATGGAGGAGTTTGAGCTGAGTACATCATTGACGGAAGATAAACTTCACTGAAGATAATGTCAAAAAAGTAGCAAATATCGGGACAGTAGATCATTAAACATGTAGCTAAGTTGACCAGGATATCATATGGCAGCATTAAAGAAATTTTGTCCAACGAATTACACATGATCAAGGTACCAAGAATATAAACAGACGAACCAAAGAAGAAACGACTTAAAATTTTACTCATTAATGATCCAGGAGTAAAGTAACCATCCAACCGATGTTTCATTCAATCCAAGAAATGAATCTACATGCTTACTAAGCATTCATTTCAAAAACTCATATATTTATACAAAGATAGTATGTTATTACAATAAATGTTAATATAATCGTATTATAAGTACATATTTTATTTCTCTCTTCAAGATGGTACACTTGATATATCAATTTTGCTTTTACAATTTTATTCAACATTGCCAAAGTTCTTGTAGGGTTATCCTTGATTGTGTTTTCGTTCTCAAACATATGCTCCATTACGACGGCATTCAACCCATTTAATTTTCTGCTGAGACAGGAAAGAAGGTAAGTTTTGTAGGCGAAGAGACCCTGAAAAGAAATCTATATGTTGTTCGAACTTCATGAGAATATGTATAATTCCATTTTATCAGATGATTTTTATCCACAGCATGTTGGACAAACTTGGAACTATCAATGTCTAAAACTGGCTAAATTAAAAAGCATCAGATGCTCCCTCAAGTGCCGATAGATCTAAGTTGGTCCAACATGCTGAAGATGAAAATCAGCTGATGAAATTAATTGAAACATCTATCGTATCCAAGGAAGAGAAGTCTTCTAGAAGACAAATCAATCGATTGATACCATTTTCAGCTCGATATTCGAGAATAGCAGTTATTTGGTCAAAATGATAAGTTGCAGTTCTACTAGAAGCGTGCAAAAACACCCGAGTCAAAGCACTAAATTTACCTACCATCATTATAATTAAAAATGGAGTTTCTTTCAAATTGAATCCATTGTTGGGATGCTTCTTAACTTTCGTTGTTATCAAGTCAACATGTGTGACAATGAGTATGAAGATATAACCTTCACAAAAGTTTTCAGTGATTCCGAATGTTTTCGAAAAATAATCCAAAATCTCTGGCAGTAAGGTCAAGAAATCCAATGCGGAAGAGAGTAGCTGGTCTGAATTTTTATTGTCTGAAGATAGTGCTGTTCTTGCCCATTTTATAATAACCAAATCTGCATTTTCACTTTTTGATATTTGCGGTGGAGGAAAAATATTATACATTGCAGATTTTAGCATCAAAGTACTCAAACTCACAGATTTACATATATGATTTGTCAAGGCTACTGTTGACACCATCTCGAAATAAATGACTGTTGACATTGAATAATCAGCCAATGAGAACACTTTTCTAGGATTCCAATAATTGATATCCCAAAATATCTTGAATCCAACCATTATGAAAATTCCCAGATAAATTGAAAACATTCCGAAAAATAATCTGTAACTTCTCCTTTTACCATTAGATATATTAAAACCGGAATCTAACAGTAAATCTTGCAATTTTTCAAAATAAATTGAATTTTTGATTCGATAAAAGTAGATCATTCCACCTGAAATTCCACCAACCATAAAATACACTGCTTCTTGCATCAAAATAGTATTCGAATAGGTTCCAAAGTATTCATTCGAAGAACTTATATAAAAAAATATCAATACAAATAATGCAATACATGGTGATCTGCTATCCAATTTGTCTCCACTTTTAAAAAACTGGGTACCAAATATTTTTGTAGTTTTATTCAAGAGAATTAAAAGCTTCAAGTCTTCCTTCATTATTCAAATCAAACCAAAGAGCTTCAAAGGTTTTCTTAGCCTAGATTGGTTCTTCAATTCTGAATGATGAAGTTTAGGGATGACAAAATATAGGGCACTCTATATGATTGGATATAGTTGTCACGTGAAGACAAAATATGAGAAATTTATATAGCTATCACGGAAGTGGCAATTATCTACCTGCTTTATTGTCTTTCGTTCTTACAAGGGGATCCCAAAAAAACTTGAATATCAGAAGTTTTCGAGCCATTGCGATCTAATACAGATTTTACGAAACAATTAGCAGGGCGACCTGAACGCGGCGCATCGACTACGGAGCCTGTACAGTTTATGCACCCTTCGTCTGGTGGGAACTTGTTATTTGGAATGCGCTGGTGTATTTCATCGAAAATTTCAGCATAATCTCCGCCAATTTTCAGGTAAGAAGTGAGCCAACAAACAGTACTACAAGCGGACAAATCATCTCGCTACGTTTCAGCTGCGTCCTTTCGTCGTAGGTACGATACTGGCCGGGAATTGCGCATGCGTGAATACCAGACAGTGTAAACTGACTTTTGCCCCACTCTGTATATAAGGGGTGATTCATTTAGAGGCACTCTTTGTGGTGGGGATTTAGTTGCAGATCGCGCATGCGTCGTGTAAACTGAAGTGGTATTCTAGTTCAGTAGTGTCTGACATTTCTTAATGAAACTACTCTGCTCAGCACCATAAAGTAATTACATATAGAGTGGAAACTGAGATAGGCAAAGTGGTTCACAATAATAGTTCTTTGCGCCGCCGTATGGTGTCTCTGGCTTCTCCGATTTTTGTTTTGTTGATACTTTCATAACCTCGTCCTTTCTATTTTGATCCCTCGTGGATATAACAAGTGCTTCTGAGTTCGCCAAGTTTTTCGACATTTCTTCTTTCAATATGTCCCAAGAAGTTAAAGAAAAACGCAACTGTTGCGTTCCAAAGTGCGACGATAAATTTAGTAAACGCCATCGTTTTCCTAGAGCAGATAAGGAACCAGAGTTGTTCAAACTTTTGATTTGTTATTTTTTCATGCTTAGATTAAATATAAATGAAGATTATAAATTACTATATTTGTGTTTATCCATCAATTCTGTTATAAATATTACATTATAATTTTTAAGATAAATAATGAATATGAAAGAACTCTTACTGTAATACAATGGAAATATATATCTTGAAAGATTCTTCAAGCTATATATTACTATATGTCCGTATTACATTATTTCATTTACAAAAAATTCGGAACAGTTCCAATATCCATTTTAAACGTCCCGCCTTTCGGCGTTTAGTTCATGTTGCCGCCGCATGAGGTCGCTGAAAGCAGTGACCAAATTTTATAATGGCAGTTTCCATTCTATAGAGATGTGTTCTGTGCCCAGCACAGCGTATACTAATTGTTCAGCTTTATTACGAAACTTGGCGTTCTCCGATTAATGTGCAACGGGCACTTAGAGCGACTTACGGTCTACATAATCTGCCTACCGAATGTATAATTCGCTCTACCATCACTAAGTTTGAGACTCAATATTCGTTATTGGATAGTACTCGACCAAATAGACAATATCTAGGTCGTAGTGAAAGGAAACTTTAGAATAACTCAGTACCCAAATAACATCAACTTAAAACAGATACAAAGAACCTCAGCTCCATCTATGCTCTACTTATAAAAATTGATGATTATATCAATTCCCTTCGATTTTTCAACAACATAGAAAGAACAAATTGTAATTCTCAACCTTATCCTCCAGTCGACGATTTCATATTACTCATAATTTTTTTATGAAAATTCATATAACTTCAATTTACATAGAAAAATTACTTCAATCAAGAAAAACATACTGTCAAATCGAAGACATTTCAATACTTTTCACTATTTCTAAAAAAACCTGTAGGGTTATGCAAAATCTCACTTTGTGAGATATACAGAGTGCGGCAAAATTCAGTTCACACTGTCTGGTATTCACGCATACGCGTATTCTCGGCCAGTGTCGTACCTACGGTGGAAGCAGGCGGCTGAAACGTAGCGAGTTGAGTTGTCCGCTTGTAGTAGTGATGATGTGCACATTTACAGTACGTTCGTTGCCATGGCTGCGCGTGTAAAGTACACGAAAGAAGAACGTGTTGCTTTGCTCACATCTTACCTAAGACTTGACGGAGATTATGCTGAAATTTCCGAAAAATTTCGCTTTCCAAATAAGCAAGTTTCCACCAGACAAATGGTGCATAAACTCTAACCTAAATTCGTAAGTACTGGCTCCGTAATCGATGCGCCGCGTACAGGACGTTTTTTTTTTTTTTTTTTTTTTTTACCTTGATAAAACGATGCCGAATGTGTGTTGAAGAAGGAGGGAAACAATTCGAATATAAGATGAGAGGCTACAAGTAATTATGGATGTTATATTTTTCTCGAAAATGAATTTATTTGCAATTATTTTTGCTTATTTTTCTCTCATATGCAAAACGGTAAACTAACCTTTGCCGCACCTTGTATACATATCATAAGGTATGATGGGTTAAACCCAGAGATGCAGAAAATATGGAAAATGAATGGAAGGTACTTGCCGACATGTTTTCTACTAATCGATTTCTTCAGGGTAAGGCAAGCAAAAAATCAGGATAAGTATGGAATGATTAATTAAATAAAACGACACTCGGTGGCCACAACAGGAGCGACCATCATATTTGTAGCTTCAACTCTAGATACCTCCGGATTTGGTGGCTTAACCGATCATCGCCACGAAGGAAACATAAGCAACCTGTGTAATGCGACCAAAACACAGGGATACAATTATAATTTAATAGAGGAGATAATGCGGTGAAATTAGTTATTGAAAAGGGATAATATATATTCGATTCGCCTTTATCAACGATTCATTATCATTTAATATCTTCCAATATAGCTGCTACGAAAATCATAAAAACAAATCTGATCATCAACATCAATAATACATTAGAAAAAACATCGTTTTATATCACAATAATCAAATGAGTCTCAAGTAGTTGTAGAGCGTTTTTTTTTATGAGAGAGTCCTTGAAAATGTCTGAGGAGCGATGAACAACTTAGAAAAAATCAGAAATAATTTGAAATGCTACAGATTGAAAAATCTAGAGAGAGCTCCATGTGGGGAATCTAAGAAAAATTAATTATATATCATATAGATGTTTTTTTCATTTCTGTGAATGTACAAATTGATAATGGAATTATTTTCTCAAGTTTTTTTCGGCTGTTACCATTATCTGTAATTATTGGTTCCCTTTACAATATGTTTGCAAGGAATTATCAAGGAGCTGAAAAAAGAAAATACTAGTTTCATCTTACAGTCATTTTGATTAAGGTAACTACTGAAATTTCAAATAATATTCGATCACAAAATAATAATTACTATTTAATATTGAATTTACAATCGAAATTATATTTTTCATGAAATTTGAAAAATTTTAAAAGAGATTTGTAATTGTTAAATATTTTAGAAATTAAAAAGAAGATTAGAATCATAATTATCTATTGTTTTCGTAGAAAAATGTGAAAAATAAGAAATTAAACAATGTGTATAATTTTGCACAGCTGAAATCAGACAAACCTGTACATATAAACCCCATTAAATATTAATTTGTCATGTTCTGGTGCCATGTTTTTTTTATTGAGTGAAGATTACAGACCACCTATTTGTTTTCTTAATCATTTTATGATGATCTCCATAGACATTAATGCATATATGGACTTAATCATCATATTATGATGGTACTCGAGCAAAATTGATTTTCGTAAGGAATAAATTTATCTGAATAAATTTTGACTTGACTGTTTCTTTTTAGCAAAAAAATCATCAAAAACTATGTCCCTGTGGAATGAGCCTGGATTGTTGAAAGCTTTTGATAGAATTCATAAAATGTATTTTGTCCTCCCAAAAAAAAGATACAGTTTCTCAATTATTCTTAAACATTTGGTAATCATTTCAATTGTCTTGAGTCCATATTTTCTCGGCATCATTGGTTTCATTGTCAAAGCATACCAAGGTAAAGTATTCGCACTTGAAATATCTACTGTTTCTTTCATTATTTTACTTTTTGTTAAATTAATGAACAATAAAATAATGAATAAAACATTTTTGATCAACTATTCGTAAGTATGAAGCATGATTGTTGAATACTGAATAATTTCCGAACAAGTCATTGAAAAAATTGATATAAAACAGTCGTGAATAATCAAAGTTGGAAACAAAAATTTCGTTTCATTTTTTCCTATACATAGAAATAACAATATAAATAACAATAAAAATTCTTTATTCGTTTGAAACGATTTCACAAATATAAATCTATGTTAATCACTATCATTGTTTAATGTGAACTCAAGCAGCAATAGTAACTGAAACATTCAATACCGATATTTCAAATTGCATTCATTATAAAAAATTATAATCAACAATAAAAAATTATCCTGAATATTAATTGCAAGATTTAATAAAATATATGTTTGAATTGATATGAAAATAAAATCCACAAAGTTTCAAATTTATAGTCCAAATATTATTGTACAAGGTGTCCAGAAAGGGTATCGGGTATTTGTTTTAGATAGATAAATATGAGTTTATTCAACATAATATATTATAAATTATTTGATATGCAGTAAACTCTGAGAAAAAACTGTGAGCTATTATTATATAACTGTTTACAGTTGTGAAAAATAAATTTCATTCTAACGGCAGCTGAATTGTCATCAACATCGAAATTTGCCGATTTTTAATTTAAATCAATCCTCCTTTTTTTTTTCTTTGTCACATTTGGTATTATCTCACTCCTTATCAGATATCCTGTCTCAATCGGGTCTCTCTTTGTCGCAGTTTGGGGTTTAGTCTTGTATAGTTCGGGAATTTTTGTCATCATCCACTATTTGCTCCTCAACTCTTTCATTAAGAGTTTATTATTTTATGTGCCCACGATCTATCTTCTGTAATCAACCAGTTTTTTAATTCTCTCTTAAATTTTTTTATATTATTTATTTCTTTTATTCTGTTGGGTACATTTGGGTAGAGTCTTGGGGCCAGATATGTGCAGCTTCGCTGTCCTATTCTTTTTTGGGCCTTCGGTGTTCTATAGTTATCTTTCTTTGTTCGTGTTGAGAAATGATGTTCTTTCATTTTCAGAGGTATTTTTTTCTGTTGAATGTTTATGATTATCTTATTCGCGAAAATTTGTCTGATATCCAATGCTTTCGATATTTCATAAATCTCTCGACTAGGAAATGTAAAATTTTTTCCGTACATTATTTTAAAGATGTATTTCTGTATATTGTCCACTTCTCTTTTATGGCACAATACTCCCCCCCATCCAAATATCCCATATGACAATTGAGACTGAACTAATGCATCAAAGAGTACTTGGAGATGATGTACAGACGGTACTTCTTTGCGTATGACTCTGAATCTGTACGCTATACCTCTCAACTTTTTCATTAGATGATTCATGTGTACGTCCCATCTCAAATGTTGATCTATGTGAATTTCCTGATATTTTGTGGCATTTGTGTTGGAGATTTTCAGTTGACTATTCACTTGGAGCATTCCTAAATTTGGAAGCCCGACCTTATTGGATGAAAAGGTTAAATATTTGGTTTTTGTCTGATTCAAGGTGAGTTTCTTTAGTTCAAACCACTTCTTCAGAATCTTTAAGTCATCAATTGCCTTCTCCTTCAGATTCTCCCATGTTGTATCCTCATAGATGACTAACATATCATCAGCAAAGCCTATAATTTCTCCCTTACTCTTCTGGTCGAATATACTATTCAAATATATTAAAAAAAGAATAGGCCCGAGTACTGTTCCCTGGGGAACGCCATAAGTAAGTATGTTCATACGGCTAAATTTTCCATTCAAGTTCGTGGTCTGGTTTCTGCTTGTAAGGAAGCTACTGTGTAAGTTATTCATTTTGCCTCTGAAGCCGTAATCTGAAAGTTTTTCTAGCAATTTTTCATGGTCAAGCTGTCAAAAGCTTTGGCTAAATCTATGACTATTGCTAGTGTTGGTATATTATTATCTATGTTCTTGTATATTTTTTCAGTTACCCTCTTTATGGCATCCTCTGGTGATCCCTTGTCGAAATCCGAATTGATTTTTCGAAATCATACCGCATTTATCTATAAATGCAACCATACGTACTTTAATTAGTTTTTCAAAGATCTTAGAAATATTGGATACAAGTGTGACCGGTCGGTAATTATTGACATTTATTCTGTCTCCTCCCTTGTGTAATGGCTTTACTGTTCCTATTTTCAAAAACTCTGGGAAACATGCCCTCTCGAAACATATGTTCGCCAAAAAGGTAAGAGGTTCCGACACTTCCTCTTTCACTTGTTTTAGAATTTCTGAACGGATTCCATCGCATCCACTAGATTTTCCTGACTTGAGACCTTCAATAAGCTGTCCAATCTCATTAGAGTTTGTGGGGAATAAAAAAAAAAAATTATAACTTATTTTTCATTTCAGAATATTCATTTCTAAGTTCATCATTATTTATATTTTTTTTTTAATTTCGTGTACATTTTCTGTTTTTCATTTATATCTTTCAATATTTTCGGAGTAATCCATTCTTTTTTAAACTTATCTTTGTTTCTCATGTGTACAGGCGTAGTATTTGTGTCTATATAATGTTTTAAAATATCTATGGAGTATTCAGTCCCAGTATTCACATCCTCGTTTTTATATAAGCTTTCCCATTTTTCCATTCTCAGTGAATTCTTCAAGCCGACATAACTCGTTTATTTTTTTTCAATTTTACTTTTAATTTTTTTTTTTTTTCGATTTTAAGGTCTGTGCACAACAGTATTGGATAGTGATCGGATTCAATGGAATTGGTCAACGAATTATTCCCTTATATAGTCATTTCGCGATGAGGTAACGTCAACTAGTCTCCCAGAAGCCCCGACCTTGGCTGCTTGGCTATTTTGCATGGGGATACTCTAAAAGTAAGGTTTATCAAAATAATCCGACGACTCTGAGCCAATTGAAGCTAAACATCAGGTCAGAAATTACACCAATATCGATAGCTATGTGTCAACGTGTTATCGCTAATCTTCGTTACCGTTTAGAAGAGTGCCAGCAACACAACGGTCATCATTTGGATAATATCATCTTTTCTAAATAATTCTCCAATTCATATGTTAATAACAAACATATAAACTTTTTATTGCTCACAAATATTTTTTGTTTTATTGAACTTACCCTTTCTGTACACCTTGTATAATTATGAATTTCCTTACCTATTTTTTAATATCTTTTTTCCATTTTATTCATTTGTATTCATACCAACTGATACTAGTAGAAGAAACTGTTATTTAACAATGTTTTCAACTCTAGAACATAGAAGCTGTTTTTAAAATTTTTAAAATATAATTTTATGTTATCTTAATAATAAGGTCAAATTACGTTCATAAATAATAGAGATAGTGTTCAGTACCTTGAAACTTTTCTATAAATAATTTCCTTCTCTTTTTTTACCTAATTTTGTTTATGTCAATTGTACATTGTACCAAATACAATGAGCAATTTCTCATATTCTTCAAGTTTTTCTAACTTTTGACTAGGAAAAATCGCTGGATAATCTTTTAGTGCAATCTTCATTTGCAGATGGCTTGGTTAATGAGATAGCAGAACCTCTTCATACTATCGTTACATTCTTGTCATTCTTGATTGCTATGCTGATTTTTCTTCAGATAGGTAACAAATTTCGAATTCTGGTGAATAATATAAAAAAAATGACAAGAAAAGTACCAACAGAAGTGGCCGATGGATATATTCGTTTGAACAGGTGGATGTGGCTGGTTTATTGGGGGTCTTTAATCTTAAGCGTGTTGAATGGTGTGTACTCCTTCATAATGGATTTGAACTGTGAAGGAAGGCATCTTAAAGGTAATACACTAATCGGTTGAAAAATGCGTGGAATTCATATGAAAACAACAATAAAAGATCGTAGAATACCAAAGTGTAATCTGCAGAAAGTTCCTCCAATCATTTTATATAATCCCCTGTGATGATTTTTCTGCTTGTTAATGTCCACAGTTGCAAGAGCTCGCCCATCGACGAGAAGTTTTGAAACGTCGTACTTACAGTAACTAGTTACGAAAAGTGAAATATTTCGCAATTGGTGATGATCAGTACATTGTGACTCGAGGGCAGAATTTGTTCAACTGAGCGCCAAAAAATGCTTTTCTGCCTGTGTGACACATAACGATGGTTTTCTGACGCAACCTCGTATCTCAGAAATCACTACTTTTCAGCAAAGACAAAAAACGTTTTACAATGAAATTTTTAATTTTTTTAAACAATTTTTTTTTTATTTTAAAAATATTCAATCTTTTGACAAATTTTTGGGTTAAATATAATATTGAAAAAATTTAATCAATATTTTTTCTTTTATTTTCGGAGATACGTGTTTGTCGCAGAGAAAAAAACGTAACATACGTGATTGCGTAATATCTTTTTCAAATAAAGGTACATGAATAAAATTTTTTTAATTATTTTATTTTAAGAACATATCATTTTTTTTAATTATTCTTTATCAAATAAAAATATTATTATTAAATTTTTTGATAATGTTGGTTTTTAATTACTGAAATATAGTACTATTTAACTTGAGATACACTTTTTTTCTTAATTCTAGTATTATAGTATTAGTATCACATAGTTTTAATAATACTCTTAATCACTTTGATTGACTTTTCTGATATAATTATAAAATTACAAAATATTATCTTTCATCATTGCCAATAGATAATATTTAAAGGCGTAAAAAAATATAATTTTTATTTCTCATTAACGTATTTTAAATTTTCGTAAAAAGAATGATAATCCTTCGGTAATAATGGTTTGAGAGATTGTAAGTCCCTGTATTTTGTCTAGTTCATGGAATTTCTTTGGTGTATAAGTCTTTAACTTCAGTTTCTACTGAGTACTTCTTATGCAAACGTTGCGGAAGATCCTCCCATTCATCATCAAAAGATAACTTAAACATCAACTTATCTTTACTATATTTCAATCCTCTCAGTTGTAATACAGTTGGTGAACCAGTTTTATTTCCAGGCCGAATCGATTTGAAAAATTTCAAATCTGAGTAATTTTTGAAAAATTTGTAATCAAGGTATTTGACTTTGTATGATTTTTGAGTCTATATTCTTGTATAATTTGCACAAAGTTACGAGGTACATACAGCTCGCGATCTTTTTCACGCCTTTCAATAGCCGCATGAACGGAATCACATTCCATTTGAGTGTGGCCTTTGACTAAATATTTTTGAACAATGTCAACTTTGTTTTTTTCAGCAAATTGGTACAAAGCATTAGCTATAGTAACATTGCGGTTCTGGGCACTGCAACCGTCGCTGTAAAAAACAATTGGCGTATCAAGTTGAATTTCAGTTAAGAGATAGGTAAGTTATCGGGTTTTTAAGTTCAAAGGGCTCTTGTTACGTAGACTCTTTATTGATTACAATTCCAAGCTTTCGGCTACATTCCAGCCTTCTTCAGGGACTACAAATTTAAAATTGATCGATTACTATTTTGAATTATGAAAAAAAGAAAACAAAAATATATTCTAATGAAAAGAACAAAAATAATTCAAAAAGATTTTACTTACTATCAATGTGAGGTTTAAAATAGATCTGTCTCTGTTACACATCAAAACCAAAAGGTAAACATACAATTTCTTTTATAACGATGGTACTTTGTAGAAAACAATACTGGTACATTTAGAACTTCGACTCAACATACAATTTTCGTAAAAATATAAAACTCCATTAGTACCCAGTTCGACTGTTAAACAGACTCCTTTATAGCACGACTTCTGTCCCCGGTGATCAGGGTGAAATTGAGCCAATGGAGCCAGAACAAAATCATAACTGTTATTTTTCATTAGAGTATTATAATGATTTGACACCAAATATCATTGCATTAATTAAACAAAAGTATCCAAATTTTAAAATAGCTTGTAAAATTCCGAATAAATTGAGTGGTAATATTTTTTCGAGGCTAAAAGACAAGGAAGATACGCTAGATTCAGTGGATGTCATATATAAGATAAATTGTGGTGCATGTGAGGCTTGCTATGTTGGACAGACTGGCCGTAAGTTAAAAGTAAGATTAAAGGAACATAAAAGGGACGTACAACAGTTAGGTAAAAAACCGGCCTATCGAAGCATACAACTGAAACAGGGCATAAAATGAACTTTGATAATGTTGAAGTATTGAGATACGTTTCAAATCAGAAAAAACGGTTGTTCCTAGAATCAGTAGAGATTAATAAAAACGTTAATAACATCAATGTATGTACTGATACTCAAGATATAAGTTTAATTTATTGTAATATTCTACATAACAAAAGGAGCGTAGGAGTTGGGAGAGGGCGAATTGAAAGGCAAAGGGCCCTTACAAGTAATTAACTTTGTATGAAGAATAGGACCACAGCATTCTATGGTTCTAACACAGAATCCTGCTTTTTTGGCATAACTGTGATTTATCGATTAATGATTTCGACAATTTGGTTAACCTAAAAATGGCCTGTCAGACATAATATATATACAAATTTTTAAACATTTTAATCTTGAAAAATCTAATGGAGTTTTATATTTTTACGAAAATTGTATGTTGAGTCGAAGTTCTAAATGTACCAGTATTGTTTTCTACAAAGTACCATCGTTATAAAAGAAATTGTATGTTTACCTTTTGGTTTTGATGTGTAACAGAGACAGATCTATTTTAAACCTCACATTGATAGTAAGTAAAATCTTTTTGAATTATTTTTGTTCTTTTCATTAGAATATATTTTTGTTTTCTTTTTTTCATAATTCAAAATAGTAATCGATCAATTTTAAATTTGTAGTCCCTGAAGAAGGCTGGAATGTAGCCGAAAGCTTGGAATTGTAATCAATAAAGAGTCTACGTAACAAGAGCCCTTTGAACTTAAAAACCCGATAACTTACCTATCTCTTGGTGTCAACGAAGTTCGATACTTCTTCCTTCAATGAATTTCAGTTGTTAAAAAATCAATAAGGCAAGACGCAAAAATGTTGCCGTCCATAACACCTTCGTGCCATACGTAACACAATACATCTCCATTTGCCATATTATATACAGTAAATTGATGACACTTTAATTTTTGTTTAAAATAAAGAGCACCTGCCGGCAAATGTGGGATCATTTGCACAGCTTGGACATCTACAGTGAAAGCCTTGATCTCTCCAGCAATAGCCTTTGTTTTATCCTGGTCTTTTTCATCTCGAGCACGGTCTTTTTCTTTTACATGTTTATTGTACTCTTCTGTTGATATATTTTTATTTTTAAATGCAAAACATGTGTCGCAGAAGTCTTTTCGCGGTTGGAAAATCTCAATATTCATCGATCGCATTTTTTTAACTAAAAATCCATAGCTAGATACTTCACTATCTGGGATATTTAGCTCTTTCATAGATTTTGAAAAATCACCGTGAACGTCTTGAGCAGACTTATATAAATTGTCTAAATATAACTTGGATGTATCTTTTCGACAATAGTGAGACTCCATCTTGGGTAATTTATTCAAAAAATTCTCTACGTGTGATAGCTTCCCCTTGATTAGCTTTGATTCTTTTCTAGTATTCTTTGATTTATTTTTTTTTTAACAAACCAAAATCACTACTTTTTTTTACCCAGTTTAGAACTTGAGACTCACCTAAGCTTAATGTACTTAAAAATATTTTTTTACATACTAACAACCTTTTATTATCAACCATAAGATGATACTGAAGAGTAAACCTTCGTCTAGATTTTTTTGAATTCTCTTTTCGTGGAATCACTTCTTTGGTAACAAGAGATATTAGATAAGACTGCTTTTGGTCCCAATTCAAATCTTTCCAAAATGAATTGAAAATTTTTTTCTTGTTTTTTCCGAAATTTCATTGCACTTTTTCACTTGACTAGCAGCACATTTTTTAGATGAACATCCTTGTTTCATTTTTCGTTCCTTTCTTTCAGTTAATGAACTGTTTTCATCTTTTTTCCTACTCATACTAAAATAAGTTTTACCTTCTACGCGAGCTTTTTTTACTTTGTTGCGTTCCCAATATTTATTATCACCCTGATTTTTACGGGACCTTTTTTTAGATATAATTCCGGAATGTTCACTTGAGTGGTTGCTGAAGGACAAGATGGACTTACGTCACTTGTTGCACTGTCAGTTTGATTCAAAACTATTGAATTTGATGAATTTAATAATCCATGTGATGACATTGATTGATCTGAATCTACTACAAATAAGCCCGTAGATTCATCTAAGTGCATATTTATAAATAATCAAGCACCATTACTACTTCGTGATTTTTACTTTCATTATTATTTCAATCTTTATCTGATATTGTTTTTTCGTTTGTTGAATTTGGCTCTTCGGATGACATATTATTTAACTCTAAAAAATAATAAATTTAATTTTTTAATTTCATGCCAGAATTGTGTCAGTGATAGGTTAGAATTGATAACTGTTTAATTTTTTTTACTTACTGTGATAATTTTTTTCACTATAATAAAAAATGTGTTTATTAACTATTGTTTATTCACTTTGAATATCAATTCACATTACTGAAAGATAAATAATAAAGTTTTTATTAATAAGATTGGACCAAATAACATTGCTGAGAGAGAACTTGTTTATAAATGCGCCATCTTGTATTTCAAGATACGAGGTTGCGCTTGACACATTTTTTTGAACTGAGATACGAGAGTGTATTTTTTTAAATAAAAAAAAATTGAATGAATATTTTTATTTATAACTTTACAGATCTATGCGGCTATATTTATTGATTAATTTTCCGATTAAATCTCAAAATCGTCAAAAATCGAGTTACGAGGTTGTGTCAGAAAACCATAATAACTGTGTTTTGCCACCCATTGAATTAAAATGATTATTTTTCCGACCCAAATATCGACCAATAGAATTGCACCATTCGACGTCACGTGGTACAACCTACATGGTATTATACTGATAATTTTTTGAAAATTTTCTCTGGTAGTTGCTATATATAAACAAAACATTATCCAGTCAAATTAAGCACACGTCAAACTGACAGGTTGAATTCAATTGTGAAAATTGGAGATTTTGCATGAAAATGAGTCGGTTTGGAGTTTGTTCTCTGTCCACCATCGATAAAAAAGTCAAAGGAAATGTTCCCATTAATACGGAGAAGGCAAAAAAAAAACAGTTTGGGAACCAATTTACTACTTTTTGTACTGAGAGGGAATACACATTGAGTGCTGAAACGAGTAAAGCGCAATTGGCAAACATTATGAAAGATTACTCTTACAATATGAAGAAAATGGATGGAGAAGACTATAAGGAAGGTACAATAAAAACAATGTGGAATCAGACTGCCAAATTACTTCAAGAAAAGTATTTGAACGATTTCGACATCAAAATCAACCCATTTTCGGATGCTGCATTCAAGACCGCTCGAGGAGCTCGTGATGCCAAGCGTAAGGCTTTACAATCTATTCCGGAAAAACGGAGGGCAAGTGCAGCAGCGTTGGAGGAAAAAGATTGGGATGCAATGACCACTGTTTGGGACGAGGAAACTCCTGATGGCCTCCAGAAAAAATTATTCATGATAATATCAGTGGAATTGGCTTGGAGAGGTGGTGAGGGCAGCATGGCGTCAATACATCACTTCAAGGCAGAATAGCGAAATGACGGGGAAACAACTGGGAGAATTGAATACAATCCAATTTTCAGCAAGACCACACAAGGTGGTGATAAAAAATTATCAGACAGCAAGTGGCTGGTGGAGAATCGGGAAATGCCTGACAAGTGCCCAGTGAGACTGTTCCAGAAATTGAGAGAGGAGAGAGATGTCAATATCAAGAGCGACAGACTATTCCTGACCCAAAATCCATTCTGGAATGAAGTTCCAGGCGCTAGGTGGTACAAGGATTCCCCAGTAGGCCAAAACATGATTTCAAATTGGGTTAAGGAGTCAGCACAAAAAGCTGGGCTTGACCTTGGTAACAAAGGAGTGAGCCTACTGCAGAAAATGCCATCAACAGCATTAACCTCATGCCATCTACCTCTTCTGGGACCATTACCGATAACTCTGACTTGAAGAAAACATGCACCAATGTTTACAACAATTGTATTTTTAATTGCACTACCCTGATTCTTAATTAAATGTTGTTTTATTCATTATGAAATTCTTATTTGTTAACTGTACATTTCGTCTCATGGTGCAATTCCATTGGCCGTCATTTGGGACAGAAAAATAATCCCCCGAATACCACACGAGCTTCAAAATTATCTGGTATTTCCCGATAGGTTCCCTGCAAACAAATAAAATCGTCAAGTTTTTCAGGAAAAATCACTCGCGCATCGTGCTCGTGATTTTTTAACCTGAAAAACTTGACTCCTTCATTTGTTTGCAACGAACCTATCGGGAAATACCCGATAATTTTGAAGCTCTTGTGGTATTATAAGTGAAGAACTTCTTATTCAATAAATCAATAAGTAATATCAATAATAAATAGTGATCATTCCTTGGGCACCATTATGAATGATAATAGCAGAGTTTGTAGGCATTTGATAGTTGTTTGATGTACTATTAGCATTTTGACCTATTTGGATGTTGTTGATGAGTTCTTGGAAATATCTTAATTCACTGGCATTTTATTGGATAAGCAGTCAACAATATAGCCTTCTGCAAGAAGAAAAGTCTTTTTTGAAAATTGATAATTTCCAAAAGGTTTTTTACTTTTCCTCCTCTATAAAGATAGAAGATGTCTGTCGAAACGTCGGAAAACATTACATCCATAATAGATGATGGTAATAGCCCAAGCAATCATTCAACACACTTATGATTCATCATTAAATTTTGATAGGAGGCTCTGTAATTCTTCTCGTATAAAAAACTCAGAAAATAAGTCCAAAACCGCCTAGAATATAGTCAGGGAGGTCACAAACGAAAGTAGGAAAACTGTAGATGTAACAAATATTGACAAGAGTTAAGTAAGTTCAACTAGCAGATAAGTTCAATAATTTTTCATTAACTTGACAAATTGTTTACATGAAAGTTCTAATACCGGCCAAAGCAATAATATCCACATCGAATTACGAATTCCTTTTGTTTATTTCAAATAGTAGAAACAGAGATTATAAGTATGAAGGGTATGAATAACAAAAAAGCCTGCGGGTATGACGAAGTCCCTAATACCATTATAAAGCCTACATATCCTACATATAATCCAACCATTATGTTATGTAATGAATAATTCATTCAGATCTGGAATTTTTCCTGAAGACCTGAAGAAATCGATAGTAAGGCCGTGTGAAAAAAGAGGGAATCTTCAAGAACTATCAATGTACAGGCCAATTAGATTCATTATATCGTTCGATAAAATTTTCGAGAAGGTTCTGGTGACTCGTGTGATAAGCCTCTTCAGGAAATTCAAGGTATTGTCCGGAAGACAACATGGTTTTATTCAAGGCAAGGGTACGGAAACTGCACTCCTTAAGTTTCTTCGCGACATTACACATTCCATTGAGGGGGGGTGCTATGTGCTGGCAAGACTTTTCGTGGACCTCTCGAAAGCTTTCGATTTCGTCAACCATAAAATATTGATCTCGAAACTCGAAAAGCATGGAGTAAGGGGCATACCACTCAAACTATTTGGCAGTTATCTTAGTGACAGAAAACAAGTTGTGATGAATGAAAAAAATGGGTGCTACATTTTCTATGCAAAAAAATGTTAATTCGCCATTTCGGCAAGCTTCAGCAACTCCACGGATCAATGCCACCTTATTCATTGAATAGAAAGTTTCTTGCATGAAATGGGCAATGTTTCCTTTACTAAGAGATTTTGACTTATTTCTACTTCTTGATTTCAATATTACTCTTCAAGCGAATTTCGGTTGGTTAGGTGGTTTATGCTGATAGAGCATATTCAGGGTTGAAGAAAGTGACTATGGGTGTGCCCCAAGGCTCCAATATTGGACTGATACTTTTTTAATATCTATCACCGATTCATCTGATTATGTCCTGGAAGCAGTAACGTCTCTTTTCGGGGACGACACGACTTTGGAGTTTGAGTCCTCGGATCTAGAAAGTTTGCGCCGTCTGTCGCTAGGAGCGCTGTCTTGAGCTTTCGACTGGATCACTGCTAACGGTCTTAGCATGAATAGGGACAAGACTCATAACCCAGATCAAACAGTTGTTGTTTCTGGATTTAACAGCAATTCTTGGGACTTTTCGGGTTGTTCATCACCCCAGATTCGGGGATTTTCTTTGTTCACGAACCCGTTTAACCAAAAAATGGAACTCATCAGTTAACAAAACTGTTGTCGAAAAGAGTGGATCCTCTGTCAGCTTGTCAAGAGCCCAACGACTAAAACTTGATTTTGATTCGGTAGGTCGGTCGCCTTCAGTTCTTGAACTAATTGAATTTTGTAAGCTTCCAAAGAAATCTTCCAAGTCGTTGAATACGAAAGGTCAAGCTATTGAGAACGGCGACGAATCGACACTTCAGGGTCATCACGTACACTCTACCCCATCGCCGCTATATTCTCTTCACTACGAGCTGGATGTTGTCTATTTGGTCGAGTATTATCTAATAACGAATATTGAGTCTCAAACTAAGTGATGGTACAGCGAATTGTGCGTTCGGTAGGCCGATTATGTGGACCATAAGTTGCTCTAAGTGCCGATACACATTAATCGGAGAACACCCATGTTCGTAATGAAGCTGAACAATTTGTAGATGTTGTGCCGGGCTAAGTCGTTCCATTAAGAAATGTCAGACACTACTGAACAAGAATAATACATCACAGTTCACACGACGCATGCACGATCTGCTACTAAATCTCAACTACAAAGAGTACCTCTAAATGAATCACCCTTTACTTAAATTATAGACATTTATGGTTGTATTTTGTTAGTCTGTTTGAAAATATTTTAATTGTTTCATCTTCAAATCATTTTATTTATCAAACTTGAAAACTGTTGTATTCGATTTGATGTTATATGTCGATTTAAATTTTAATATGTATCTGATGTTTGCCCTGACCTGTGAAAGCAATTCTTGTAGATGCACCGAATACCTGCTCTAAAGGTCGAATTCTTCATTTCCTTCTTTTCTTGTCAATTGGCTAGCAAAACATTTTCTTTCAAATGGGTAATCTTTTTTTGTTCACACCAAAAACACTATTTTTCCTAACCCTTTTTATTTGTGTTTCTTCCACAATTAGTGATGCTCAACTTTATCAGATGGCGCTTTATCTCAATTTCTCTTTTATACCTACTCTGTTTAATCTGCGTTTTATATGGATGTTCTATTAGTAAATACGTTTGATCACAGGTGATAAGAGGTATGTCTGCGGACTTCACCATTATTCTTGGTTTCCATTTGAAACGGAAGATTCAAGTATGAGGAAAATTCTTCTGGCTTTAATCATTGGAGGTGCACAGTCCATATTGCTACCATTCTATGCCTCTTCAGTGATTGGATTTTTAGGGATACCCTACATTCTAACACTAAGAATACGTGATCTGAAAAAGGAATTAAAAAAATTGGATGTCCAGAATGTTCGAGAATTTAATGCTGGATTCATCGGTATGATAGAGTATTACTTCAAAATTATAAGGTAAGACAATGAAAGGTATGAGAGACTATAATCTTAAGTATTTTCATTTGAAATACGAATAGTACTCTCAAATTCTTTAGACATCCTACAGATGGCGTTCGTAGTATAAAATTTTGTCATTGTAAGTGATTATTCTTAAAAAAACCACCAAACTTCATGTCAATACATGATGTAATTCTTCAATCTAATTGAGGAATAATGTCAAGAATATGTGCTTATTCAAAGTGTAATGAACACCTTTTTCCAACGTCCTAGTAGAAGAGCGGCTTTCCACCGACGAAGAGGTGTTCAAAAGAAAAATTGAAAATTTAAAAAAATAATATTGTTTATTTAGAGTTTCTCCTGACGGAAGAAATCTTCAGAGTTCGGTTCGTCGCTAGAAAGGACGAGTCTTCAGTTCTGTAAGATTAGGGAACTCAATAAAATACCTGAATAACTAAAACTAATTTATTCGAAGCACACAAAAAACAAAATGACAATTTTAGCAAGCACAAAAAAAATAATCTCTGACAAAATATTTTTGGAGGTTTCGGACTATGGACTTTTGAATGTTTATAAATTTTATAACTGACCTTTTTTATTGGACTTCTAACACGGAACTTCACTAGCGAAATTTCGAACTCACTCAATTATAACACAATTACTATTTTTCTAGAATTTGAAATACTGATTTTTTCTATACCTTTCTTAAGTGTTTTCCTGGTAACTGATCACGTTGAACCCCTTTCTATTCCCTAATTTTTTCTAATATCCCTTTGTCCGTGGGCGTTATCGAACATAATCCGGAATTTCCTAATTTCTCCTAATTGGTGCCCTTCTTTTCGATAGTTCGAAATTTACCCCACTAATTCGAAATCTAAGTTTCATTGGCTTTAGTCAACTGAGCATCTCGATACAAACCTCTGATTGGTCTACTGATTTAATTTTTACTAAAGATCCACCTTTTTCCCATCGTTAATTCGAAACCATAAGCCCTTAGGTTTTGTGATTAATGGTGTGATATTTTTGAGAGGTTTATTACTGTCTGGAATGTCTGGGAATTTCGATTAGATATGGTCTTTCGCTTATCAAGACCCATTATCCAGCATCGCTAGACATATCATATTACAAAAGATGTTATCATACTTTCTTGAATAGTGGAAGCTTGAAAAACGATTAAATAAGGTTCACACGATATGTTATGAGATTTTCTTGATATCTTACCTAAAATTCATGCATATGCAGTGGGTATTGAAGTTTTATCTAATCTAAAATTTCCTTATCCCGACATATATAAAATCCTCAGAAGATATGAGTAGAAAACTGTAAAAAAAAGTTCAATAGAAACTGTAATCAAAAGTAGTCCAGAAGTCAATAAGGAAATTATTTTCAACAATATATGCAGTTGAATAGTGTCGAGAGATGGCAATAAATTTCTTCATGCCATGTCTGTATTTGAAAAAATATATGTGTGTTTTTTGCGAGCTTGTTGTAGTAGATCAACGTGCTATATTTACAATGATAATAATAATAATTATGATTCACATGATTAACAATAAAGCGATTACTTACTTCTAAATCCTTATATATGTTTTATTTAATTATTTTTTATTCACAACGCCCTATCCCCAGGGTGACGGTTCTGTTCAGGAGAATTTTTTAAAATACGTAGACACAAAAACTGCCACATTACAAATCTTTTTGACAGGACGAAGTCTGTCGGGTCAGCTAGTAGGATTATAAATGTGTTCAGATGGTTATCGGAAAAACTATAAGTCTTTGTCGACACTTATAGGGACGTTATAAATGATATCATTGCACCCTATGCTGATACGCCCCTGGCAGTTACCAAACCGTAGAAATAAAATTCCATGGTCAGAATAAAAGAACACGGCTGTCACTGCCAAGGCGGACCTGCGAAAGCGGTGAGAGATCAAGAAAGAAAGAGTGCAAGATGGCGGGGTCATTAACGGTGGAGTTGTGAGGGAAGTAACAGAGACTCAAAAGAAGGTTTACTGCCTTTGTGTGTGTTCCAAAACGAAGCCATCTTATGTTGAGTGACCCTAGAATATATCTCGCAAGTATAATTGAGACTATTTCAAATGTTATTAGTTGCTTGTCCATTTTATTAACCTTTGTTGATAAATAGCATTGAGAACTGGATTGGTTGAGTGAATTTATTATTTCTCTATTATGTTTGTGAATTAATACTGTTATTATGCAATATTATTTGGTTTCATGGTGTATTAGGTGGTGTTTGGGCATTTGTCATTAATACTGTTGTCTTGTGAATGTAATTCCTTTGTTCACATAATGCTTTGTCTAATTTCATATAACTCTATTTCCTTTGTTCACATGATGCTTCGTTTGATTCATATAACTCTATTTCCTTTGTGCACTTAATGCTTTGTTTGATTCATATAACTCCTTATAGCATGTAATTCCATCATTTTCGATATTATTACCCTTGAAGTTCAGGTGTCTACCATAACAATGAATGCCTTATTTTCATCTTTCTACAATGTGTTACTGGAGTGTATCCGATCAACTTTATTTACTGTACCCTATGGTACAATAGGAATTGCCAATTGCTCTGGGGGTCTGAGCCTGTGATTAAGCAGGAACATATGGAGACCTCCACTAGTGGTAGTACTAGTATGGTCGATATGGAATAATGGATGTAACCAGTGTACGTAGCTCCCTGGTGTTATATCGAAGGTTAACGTTGTTAAGTTACCCCTGTCTCATGTAATCATTATATATGTCTCGTGCTGTTGTAATTGGTCAATTTACTGTGTAATGTACTTGCCTTACTATTAATGATTATTGTTGTGTATATTTCGTACTGTGTTAACTTATTCTTCTTACTGTCGTATCTTCTTGTTGTCGTTATGTATATTCCCTTCGGTTGATTATGTAGATTCTCTGCTTTCATTATTTATATTGCTTATTATCGTTTACCTATACCTGTCTCTGTTATTTATGTCCATAATGCATTCTGGTTCTTATTATTTACTTGTGATGGATATTCTATGAAGATTTGTTGTTTATTTATGCTATGATCTCGTACTGCTATCTATTTATCTATTTATGCTCGTATTACATGATATTTTATTTAGGGGTCTCGAGATTGTGGACCATTCCTATACTGTTGTATAAGATTTCTTAGGTTCCTGGATCGAAGGTCTTGAAGGGCCGGTTCCAAACGCTTTAAGGCAGGGAGCGTTACCATTATGTGCTATAGGGCATGAGAGGATATACCTTTTTTAATCAATCGTGAAACTTTCTGTCATTTTTTCAGAGCCGCCGCTGGAACTCCATGACCTTCCCCGTGTCCCCAATTCCTTAGCTCATACAATATTATAGTTATGGCTCACATACCTTGGGGCCGTGACCATGACGATGGTCATAATTAGTCGTTTACATATTTGCCATGATTATTAATTCTTGTTGTACCATGGAAGTGCCATATTTATCATGTTTATTATTCTCTTTGTATTATGGATGTTGCTCTGATTATTATGATTACTATCTATTTTGTATTGTTATAGTTTTCTCAGAACTGTTATACTCGCCTTTGCTAGTTGTTAATGATTGACTATTTAGTTTTAACCAAGTGCCCTAACATCACCTAACATGGGGGGTTTTCTGCCTGAGGCTTTCCCCTATATTTTTTTAGACCCTTAATAAATAGCTGATTGTTTGTTTTTAAGTGTTGTGTTTTATGTCACCATCTTTGTTTCCCAATTATATTCACTAATCTCAATTATCACGAACTTGAATTATTACGTAAACATAACGTTGAGTTCTAGCCTTGCTAGACACATTAAATGGCCAAGTCTTTGTATCAGGAGTCATTCAGACTCCAGTGCCGTAGTTAGTTTTGAAAATGATATTTGTTTGTTGAAAAAGTGGCAAATGTTACAGCCCTGCAAAAGAAAGAGCTTAAGTAGCTTAGCATTTTTGAAGTATTTGAACATTTCATATTTTTATTCGATGATACCTAATCGTGTAATTGGGATTTGAATATTTAAGGTATTTCAAAAGACAAGTGCTCTCTAGAAGAAAGATATTCTAAATGATTTTCGATGGTGTAGATATACCTATTTTAGGTTGGTTTTAAAGTAAACTAATTTGAGCTTCAAAAAAATTGAAGGAAAACTGTGAGTGGTTATTTTCAATTTGAGATATATGTCTGTTCATTCCTTTTGGTGGTTGTATTAGTATTACACTGTTCCAAAGTAAGGAAAAAACTTCAAAACAAGCGTGCAAAAACTTCTGCCTCACGTCGTATGGCTGTTTTAATCTGTATTGAAATATTGATGAAAACCTATTGAAAATAACATTAATACGTCAATTTCTCAAGTCTAATGAAATTATGAATTCAATATTCTTTCTTCGAATACTGCTTCTTCTTCCTTCTTTAAAAAGCATTCTGTTTTGTGCTCGTTATCACCCACATTATTTTGTAGCGATCCTTTATGAGTCGCCACATAGCGTGTATTAACTTCGGTCTCGGTATCTTAGTTGTTGGATTGAATTCCCGAGATTCGACCGGTGCCGGGTTTGAAACCCGGCGGCTCCCATTCTGAATTATTAGTCCATTGATGTGTTACATTTTAGGTTGCGTTTTTTAGAGGACGCAATTTTATTTTTTTGATGTGTAGGGGGGGTCAGTGTAAAGCTAAAACCAAGTTTGTGGGGTCGCCACCCTTGGCCCACGGCTGCCATCTTGAAAATAGGGGTTGAAATGGTATTTACGATATATCTCTTAAACTATTTATTTTATAAAAAAAAAATTTTAACATTTTTTGTTGCAAATTAAATTCTCTACAACTTTGCTCCAGTAACTTTTTGTCGTAGAACTATAAATAAAAAGTTATAAGCGAAAATCTCCGGAAATTTGAGAAAGAAATTTATATTTTCGATGTAACTTTTTTATCATTTTACGAAAAAATGATGTCTGACCATTTTGTTCATCGTTTTTGAGGAACAACTTTTATTCGCATCAGTTTTCATTAAGTCAATAGCTAAGGTTTTACAGCGCTCCGAAGTGAGTACTAATGGGTGGTCCATTTGAAAATTGGAATTTAATTTTGCTATAAAAAAAAAAACTGCTCAATATTTTCCAATGGTTGAACATTTATTTAAAGGTTGGTTCATGATATTTATTTATGAAAAATAATTTCGGCCAAATGACCACCACGGCTGACTTGGCAGTAGCCTATTCGTTCCACCCAATTTTTTAATACATTTTCGATTGTTTGGGGCTCTATTTCACCAATAGCAGCTCGAATTTCGGTCTTGAGGTCTTGAATTGTTTCTGGATTGTTGGCGTAACACTTATCTTTCACCGCTCCCCAAAGATAATAATCCAATGGCGTCAGATCGCAGCTTCTTGGTGGCCAATTCACATCAGCATTTCTGCTGATTATTCGATTTCCGAAAATGCGGCGTAAAACATCGATTGTGGCGTGTGCTGTATGGCTCGTTGCACCATCCTGTTGAAACCAAACATCGTCCAAGTCGTTAGCTTCAATTTCTTGAAAGAACCAATCGTTCAACATTGCGCGGTAGCGCAATGTAGTAGAAAGACTCACCACTTTGGAAATAAGTTTTAATATTTCCCCAACTTTCTTCAAGCGAATAGAGTCCTATTTCGTAAACTTCAAACTTTCAACTAAATATTAGTCACGTCAAAAAGAATAGTTGACGTTTATAATGTCAAATAATCGGTAGTTCAAATTCCAAACACTAGATGGACCACCCGTTATTTTTCAGTACTCTTAACTATACCTATATTATACGTGTGTACCTATAACATGTCATCAGTCTATAACTGACATTATAAACGTCAATTATTTTTTTGACGTGACTAATATTTAGTTGAAAGTTTGAAGTTTACGAAATGGGACTCTATTTGCTTGAAGAAAGTTGGGAAATATTAAAAACTTATTTCCAAAGTGGTGAGTCTTCTACTCACATTGCGCTACCGCGCAATGTTGAACGATTGGTTCTTTCAAGAAATTGAAGCTAACGACTTGGACGATGTTTGATTTCAACAGGACGGTGCAACGAGCCATACAGCACACGCCACAATCGATGTTTTACGCCGCATTTTCGGAAATCGAATAATCAGCAGAAATGCTGATGTGAATTGGCCACCAAGAAGCTGCGATCTGACGCCATTGGATTATTATCTTTGGGGAGCGGTGAAAGATAAGTGTTACGCCAACAATCCATAAACAATTCAAGACCTCAAGACCGAAATTCGAGCTGCTATTGGTGAAATAGAGCCCCAAACAATCGAAAATGTATTAAAAAATTGGGTGGAACGAATAGGCTACTGCCAAGTCAGCCGTGGTGGTCATTTGGCCGAAATTATTTTTCATAAATAAATATCATGAACCAACCTTTTAAATAAATGTTCAACCATTGGAAAATATTAAGCAGTTTTTTTTTATAGCAAAATTAAATTCCAATTTTCAAATGGGCCACCCATTAGTACTCACTTCGGAGCGCTGTAAAACCTTAGCTATTGACTTAATGAAAAATGATGCGAAAAAGTTGTTTCTCAAAAACGATGTACAAAATGGTCAGACATCATTTTTTCGTAAATGATAAAAAAAGTTACATCGAAAATATAAATTTCTTTCTCAAATTTCCGGAGATTTTCGCTTATAACTTTATTATTTATAGTTCTACGACAAAAAGTTACTGAGCAAAGTTGTAGAGAATTTAATTTGCCACAAAAATGTTAAAAATTTTTTTTTATAAAATAAATAGTTTAAGAGATATATCGTAAATACCATTTTAACCCCTATTTTCGAGATGGCGGCCGTGGGCCAAGGGTGGCGACCCCACAAACTTGGTTTTAGCTTTACACTGACCCCCCCTACACATCAAAAAAATAAAATTGCGTCCTCTAAAAAACGCAAGGTTAAGCCTAAAATATGTAACATTTCAATGGACTATATCATAAATAACAAATCTCCAGCGTCTATGGCATGGCGCACACAAGCTGAGTCCAAATGTGTGCGCCAGGGACGAAACACGTAGAGATAGAAAACCTACAAGTTATTCTATCATTTTTTCAGAAGAAATTATTTAATTTTATTTATGCATTTCGTCCCTGGCGCACACACACACTGGACTTATCAGTGTGGCCATGCCACAGACGCTATGGATTTCTGTCCTTTTGATATTTGAGGGCCGCTGGGATTGGAATTTTTATTGAAAGTCTGACAAATCTCATTGTATTTCAATAAGTTTTTTATTATTTTAGATGTGTAACTGACATGAATCAGAGTATAGGGTATTGCTACCTCAGCGCTTATACACTGACAACAGCATTGATAGCAATTGTAGAGTATGTCACCATAATAGTAAGTACCTATCAGCTTTCATCAATCGACTCATAACATTTTTTTTTCTTTTCAAAGGAAGGTAGATACGAAAATTTGGTTATGCTAGCTGGATGTCTAAGTTTTCAATACGCTTTTTGTTCTATTGGTCAGAACTTGGAAGATGAAGTGAAATAACCAGTGAATAAAAAAATTGAATAATACATACTCTAATTTTCAGCATGCAAATCTTTTAGTAGCAACAATGGACTTACAATGGTTTAGAATGCCACTTGAAATACAGAAAAACTATTACCTTTTCTTGGGAACTGTTCAGATACCACTTCGAATGAAAGTGTACCCTATCATGAATGTCAACAAGAAATATTTGCTAGCTGTAAGTTAAAAAATGTGTTTGATAGGTCATAAGCTAAAAATTATAAACATTTTTTGAAAAAATCATTTTGATAATACACTGAATCAAGAAACGTACAAAATTATTGACTGAACGTCATTGCCAATACAGCAATTTGAAGTCTATAGGTTGTCAAGGAAAAAAGTACCATGCATAGTGCCATGCGAAAGAGGGCTAAAAATATAAAAAAGAAGTTTTTATTAGTTCTTTTTTAATAACTTTAATAACTTTGAAGAAAGCAACCTGGCAGTCACTTCACCCTCAGTATTGACTGAGAAAATTTAATTCAGATAAGCTATAAATAATAGTGGCCCCAAGATCGTTCCTTGAGGCACCCCACATTGGATGGTGGACGAGGTGCTAAGATGATCTCGAATCTGGACACTTTGACTCCCGCCCGACAAGTAACTCCCAAACCAACTTGAAGCTCGATGTCTCACACCATATCCTTCCAATTTTTCAATAATTCTTCATGATTTACGGTGTCAAAAGCTTTCTTCAAGTCGATAAATAGGCATAGGCATGGTTTAGCAGAGTCAAGGGAGCGATATATTTTGGCAGTTAGTTGTGCTATAGTATCCTGTGTTGATTTTCCCTTGCGAAGTCCGAATTCAAAACTTTGCAGCTTTCCAAAACTTCAGCTGTTCTTTCATGAATAATTTTTTCAAATATTTTTGACAAATTTGACGTGAGGGAAATTGGTCTATAATTGCTCACATCTCTGTTATCTCCCGACTTGTATACCGGTTTGATCAATCTTTCCTTGAGAATGTCGGGAAAGACACCAGACTTCATTGACGAGTTCACCAGATGACAGAGAGGAACCAGTATATTTGAGGCTATTTTCTTCAGTGTGTTCATCCTTATAACATCCAATCCTGGGCCGAGAGAAAAAAACCCCAGTAAAAAAACCCTGGCTCCTCACCTAAGTGTGAAAGTACAAAAGTAAGCTAAAATATATTTCAGGGACTTCTTTCTTCAAGAGTAATATTCTATTGATGGAGACAGAGACTTCTTCAAGTTGCCCACATCGAATCTGGAAATAAAAAGACAAAAGCAGAAAAAAGAACTGAATAACAAAAATACAAAATTGGAAAGAAATAAAGAATATTGAATTGTGAATCAAGGATTTTTTAACATTTTTAACAAGCTAAACCATAAATTTTACCAAGGAGATAATCAATAAATATATAACCTTTTCTTTCACGAAGTTTTTTTAGGATCCGTATGTGTCTCTTGAAGGAGAATAATCTCAGCACCATAGTCCTTTGCCAGTATAGAAATATAATCACTCTTGTCCTTAGCAATACCCTCTATATTCCAATCTAATACACCAAATTTGTCGCCAATCTGCAAAGAGGATTCTTCGAATCGGGTCTTGCGGTCCAAGTGATGATTTTTCAGATCTTCTGATGTTTGAAGTCTGCTATGGAACCCATTCAAAGGGAAATCATCATCCATAGTTGGGGAAGGTTGTGATATAACACTTATTTCATTGAAAAAATATGAGAGGAAAAATTGTGAACTGACATTTATTATGACTTATGTCATATTATAGCAGGTGTTGATATTTATACAACGCTGAAATTGACTGAAATCGAATCAAACCTGTTCATTTTAGATTCAATAACTATTTGATTTGAATTTTCTCCAAATACTTGCATTCAAAAGTTTTTTATCTCACTTTTCAATTCAACGTTTAATTCAAAATTAAACCCAGCTAATTCAACCTCCGAACACGGAGACAACGGTATACAACCTTCTTGCACGAACGAATATCATATATATCGTTATTTTCTGGAAAATCAGCTGAATAGATTATTGGAAGATGTTCCATTGGAGATAGTTTCAAGAATGTACTACATGCATGATGGTGCACCAGCTCGCTTCTCACGAGTAGCAAGGGAATTTTTACAAGGAAGATTTGGAAATAGGTGGATTGGTCGAGGAGAAACTATTCCCTGACCACCTCGTAGTCCCGATCTCAATCCCCTCGATTTTGCATTTTGAAAGTTTATGATAAATGAAGTGTATGAGATAGAAATTAACACTGAAGAACAGTTATGGAACAGAATTATGGAATCTGCCGTTACTTCCAAGAATGCTTTCTATCGGACGGAATTTTGGGAATCCCATCTTTTTTGTCTCTCTCAGTACAGTTCTGGTTTGACCACCAGTGTGGTCAGTTCTACCAGTAAGTTCTACTTCACCAGTTAGTTTTCAGTAATAACAGGTAAACTCTTAAAGTTTCTCGTAGTTCAATATCATCTCTCTGTTATACATTTTCTCCAGTTGGATCTGTTAGATATATATATATATTCTTTTGAACTTTTGGCTTACAATATTTCGTTAGCAAACAATAAAGCATACAGATCAGGGGTTAGTGACGGGGTGTCATACAATTCGGCGTATCACATAAAAGCCTAGGAAAAAACCCCGTAAAAAAAAAAACCCTGGCTCCCCGCCTAAGTGTGAAAGTACAAAAATAAGCTTATCTGTTAGATACCCTAGTACATTGTGAATCTGAGTTATTCAGCTACAATCCTCCCAAGTGAAACAAGAAAGTTGTGATTTGTGAATCTGTGAAGCAGTTGCATATTGCCAAACCACAATTTGTTAGTGGAAGTTTCATCCAAGGTACCTGCACCTTATTTTGTAACTTCTACGATTGAAGCAGAGCTGTGGTGAATTTGATATCAGGAAAATAAAGTCAGATTTTTCTATTGTCTAGTCTTACCAGAAGTGCCCAAGATTGAAGAAGTTCAAATCCTTGGATTTTGTAGTGATATAAAAACTCTTCTCTGGGAATATAAACTCTCAAATGCCGAACTTTGTTAATTCTTCTCATCTGTGGATATATAATTTTGTTACAACTACAAACTTGTTTTATTCACATCTTTTCTACCAAAGATAAATTTTGGATCTACTCTTAGGGTATAACCAGCGACTCAGGAAGTGCGCTTCTCTCCATTAAGCGGGTGATTTTGTAATAATCCAGGATTATTTCACAGATGTGGTCAATCAATGATGCAAAGAGTGGAAAAGTGAATTCAAGTAGGTACAAGGTCAGTAATTCGAACATTTTCTAAACCCCTAATGTTTTTTGTTAGTAAATCAGTTTTTTTGCTGTTGTTATTAAAATTTAATTATTGAAGTGTTTTCTCTTTGTTATTATAAGTAGGTTACTTTGGCGTTTCTGGATAATTTGCCTGATAGCTTTTCGATGCGTTTTTACTGGAAACCGTTGGTGCTAGAGACTTCAACAAAGTATACCTTTTTAAAGAAAAATAGATAGAGGAATTGCTTTTTCCACTCCAGAATGCCATACACTGTTAGGCAAAAAAAAAGTTGATTCAAAACTGGGGGAATCCTATTCGTGGTGCCCTATATCAGTAATCTAAAAACTAAAACTAAAAAAATATACTTCATCACCTAGTATTTCTCAAGGGACGTTGTTTCGGACATATATTCATAGGACCATTTTTTTATATTTTATGGCCTTCTATCGCGTGGCATTATGTATGGTAGTTATTCCTTAACACCCTGTATAATTTATGTAACAGTCAAAGACCCCTCTGATCTTGTTGTTGGAGATGAAATTAATTCTTTCAGAGTTTTTCTTTTACTCGGATTTTTTATAGGTTTTACAAGGATCCTACAGTTTGGCGACATTTCTGATGAATTCTACGAAAAGAAACTGAGTCGATTCTTGGCGCCACAGGACTTAATCGTTTGAATTTTCTTGGTCCTCCCACACTTTGGAAGAGAATTGTTACATATTATGTACTGCTTCTTTTGGACTTAACTTGATTCCACACGCGATCGATGCATTGAAATTAATAAATAAATGCCATATGTTGTAGCTATCTATATTCACAAATACTTAGGCCAATTATATTTATGTATATTTTGTTTTTGTTATTAAAACGGCAAAATGTCCACTAATATATCGTCGATGCAGTGCCATAACCGCGAATGTGAATATAGTTCCGAGATATGAGCGTTTGAATATTCAGATAAGTACTATTAAGTCACAAATTATTTTAATCAAATTGTGTTAATGCACGAAGTAATAACTAATAATAGTAGATGATGTACTAGATCATTTGAATTTTTGAAATTTCAAATGAAATGGTAGTTTTTTTCTAGTTGCACATTTTTTCGTTTTGATTTTGTAAAAAAATGAAGAATCAAGTGTCGTTAAAATGATTTTATCGATTTGAACAGTTTTTAAACAAAAATATATAGAAATGTTCCTTCTAGAAAATAAAATTACATCCCTTGAATTCTTGAAATAATTGTTAGGTACATACAAAATAACAGCACCTGCTTCTACTTTGTTCATCGTCAGTATCTTCGTCAGTTGCGTTAAATTATCTCGCTCTGTATTACTTTTCTTCAATGAATTAAAGAAATTGTGGTAAGCTCTAGGAATTGTTAGATCTTGGAAAATTTTCCTGAAATCAGTCCATGTTGCTTCGCTAATGTTTAAAGGAGACTCATAGGTTTTTTTTAAGGCAATTTTGGTTTTACGTCCTCGATTTTATTGCAATCTATGACATAAACTCCTTAGCAAAGTCAGTCTTATAAAATAATCTCGTTGGTTGCTCTCTTAAGTATCTGAGACAACAAACTCTTCTCCAAGGAAGTCCACTAAAAGTCCGAGAATTTGTCGCGAAGTCTTTGAAATCGAAACACTCATCGAACATCATCTTCCTGACATTGATGAGTTCAAACACAATCAGTTCATTCATAGTCTACCATTCTTCTCTTTTTCAAACACCAAAGGTGAAATTGGCAGAATGAATTGTCGTATAGCTCAATGAAAGGATCTCTGTGAAGCAATTCATTTATAAAATGGAAAAACGTTTGTTTATGGAATATGTAGACTGCTTCTTAAATTTTCCTATCCACTCTGCTTTATTTTGCAACTAGGCAACATTGCTATCATTGAAATGAGGGTTCCAGGACTTCTTTGTCTATGGTTTAAAGTGAAAATCACGGCCCACAAAATATCTGAGTTGAGCATAAATGACAAGTGTTGAAATTGATCGTCTTGACTGTCTTGACAGATCAGAGCAGTAGAGAAGTAAGAAGGAGGGGTTAAGAGTAGAGATATTTTATATGGAGGAAAGATTATGAAAGTGTTGATATGATTGGAAAGAGCATTTAAAATGTCTGAAATTTCAGTAGTACCTTTGGTCAAGTTGCAAATTTCCTTTTTTGATTTGTTATTCACCAAAATACAAACACTTCTCTCTTGTGGTACCAAAATAAAACCAGTTTAATCAACCAGGATGATGTTATGCTGAAAATAAACCACTATTGAAATAAATTCCTATTCTCAGAAAGTTCTTTTACGAGCGATATTCCTATACTGAATTAAAAACGTTAATGGATAAATATAATAAGTATAATAATTTCTTCGTAAGTTTTGAAGTTAGGACAAATTAGGGCAGATACTAGCATCATTAAAAGTGATAAGGGCTGACAATATGTGATATCCCTAATCTTCAGAGCTCAACTACGTTTCATGAAGCACTGATATTGGAGCTCAAGTTCTTGGAAATTTTTACTATTACAAGAATTTTGATACTGTAAGAATGGAGGAGAACCCTGTTATCATTCACGGTCCACCTCCACCTCCAATGAATATACTGCCACCGACTCCTGCAGGTTTAGAATCTTTATATTTGTTATGTAGAAAGATATATCCGGATCAAGTGAATCCCTTACAAGTTACTGCATTACTTAAGTATTGGTAAGTTGTGTATAACAAGAATTCATATTATTGAAATATCACGATTGATTTTGCTTTTGTGTATGAGCTATTTTATATAAGAAATAAATAAACTAATAGATTATTTGTGTAGGCTTGGTGGTCCAGACCCTTTAGATTACATCTCGATGTATGCAAACCCTGGTAAACCACAAGAAAACATTCCACCTCATTGGCATTACATAAGGTAGTTATTTTAAACATCCTTACACAGAAAATTCAACTTTATATCAGTTTTGGTTTATCAGATCTTCATGGAGATGCTAGAGTCCATGATGTGTCCACCCCAGAAGGCATTTCAGGCTTCGGATTCGAATTAACCTTCCGGCTCAAACGAGAACCAGAGGAAACAGCTCCACCCACTTGGCCTGCGACATTAATGCAGTCTCTGGCAAAGTATGTTTTTCAATCTGGTAATACGTTGTGTGCGGGAGATCACGTGTCTTGGCATTGCGCTTTGGATAACAGCGAATCAAGGATACAGCACATGCTTATGACTGCAGATCCCCAGTTAAAATCTACAAGGACACCTTTTGGATCTGTTGATTTTATCCAAGTTGTTGGGGTTTGTCCGGAGGAGCTGAAAGCAGCACAGCAATGGAATGGGATGGGGGTTCTTGAGTTGTTGAAGCAGTATCCTTCGTAAGTACTTTTTTGTAGTGAAAAAAACACCAAATTAACCTGTTTCAAGATAAAAATTTTTCTAACGTATCATTCAAAAATTATTGATTGCCAAGTAGGCCCTAGCAGTGTAAATTCATCTAGATTACTTCAATATCATCAGATCTGTTTTGAAAAGAAAGTTTTCTGCTGGTATATTAAAAAAATGAGGCTTTGTCATCAAATAAGCTATCCAACAATGCAATAGTATACTGGGTGTGCCATTTCACAACAACCCCCTAAAATTCACTAGTTTTTTTTATCTTAAAGAACTGGCGGTTACTGGCACATAACAGATATGAGACGAGGCGAAAGCATCTTCGAACTCAATGTAAATGCCCATGATGTAGTCGAAAGAGGTGTTGGAATGGAGGGATCTAACCTAAGTGGAGTCAGTGCCAGATGTTCTTGGGTAGAACAGACGGATTGGTCCCAATCAGGCGCTAATTCAAGGGGCCAACTGATTGAAAGCAACGTTGCATTGGGCGATAATGATTTTAGAATAGGTACTGAAGTTGCCAAAACACCAGCTTCTTTCAGACAAAACATGGATCCTACCAACGGAGGAAACTCTTTCAGGCTAGAAGATCTCCACTACAGTAATGCAAGCTTACCGGAAGCCACTGAATTAGGCCATTTGAAGAGATTAGAAGGTGTTCTTTTGGTGTTCAATTTGGAAGCCGGCAGTTTGTTACCATTGGCAATAAGGTAATTTCATAACGAGATTATATAATCACTATTTATATGAATAATCTCAATTTTTTCAAGGGGGAGAGTTCGACATGGAAGGCACTTCACTTTCAAGTCTGTTCTTGGAGAAACTGCAATTACTTTGGTTACATCGTCTGTCACAGGATCTCTTGTGGATAACGAACATCCTTATGTTGCACAAGGCTTCTGGCTTCAAGTATTAATACCCGATGATTTAGCACAAGATATGAGGGAAAAATTTCAAATATTATCCAATCCGGAATCTGTTGTTTTACCCCACACCTTTACTTGGCATGAACATAAACTATCGATAACCATTGTTCCTGATAAAATGTAGAAACTGAAGAATCCTCCAGCACAGACTTCCAATCCATAATGTTTTTCTCGAATATAATGTGATGACAAAATTTTAGGCAGTTTGGATTTTGGTCGTTACATCGATAATATGATTGTTCTAAAGTTCTTCCGTCCAGTTGTGCCTTCTATAATTTATACTGTAAAGTCTATATATTTAAATCGCATGTATTCCTCACTATTTATTAAAGAGTTTGTAATTTATTTTATATTAAACATGTATTCCTTTGTTGTCTCTTTTTCGGGACATTCATTTGAAATAATTGATTATTCTGCAAAATATATTGTATTTATATCTCTGATTCGTTTTTTTATCGCATAATTGCAGATGCCATGATAGGTTGAAATCATTTATGCAAATTCATCAGAGCATACTTTTTTCTTTATTTGAAATCTACCAGGGGTAGCGTGGTCTTCTATTCAGCTTCTGCCAAATTTCATTAATAGTGGAGCGCCGTAAGGCATAAAAATTGTAAAATCTCGGAATCCAGGGCAAGTCAATGAATCTTCATAAAAACTGTTCGACTGCATTGTTGAAAGCTCAAATAAAAAGTTAAAAAAAAATGGCCGATCTCGATTATATCAATTTATAACAACAATTTACTGAAAATGAGAGGGACAAGGGTAAAAAAATTGTTTACAGTAAAGGTTTCAATTTTATACCTAATAAATTATATTGGCATAGTAACTTGAATATCAATTTATTAATATTTATCAAAAAATAACGAGTTACAAAAAATAAAATTATTATCAACTATATACATTTCTACATTATTGTTCATTATTGTTGTCGTCATCGTCATCGATCTCATTGATGTGGATTGTGGGTGAAGGATTTGTACAGCTGTTACCATTGCATTCTAAGCAAGCTACAGTGCAATTTAGTCCACTTTTCCTGCACCCACAAGATGCTCCGCATCCTGTTTTGCATGTGCAAAAAATCATTTTCAGTAAGGCTTCTGGAGCGGGTAGCTGGGTCATTGTTTGCGGCATCAGTATTCCGCATTCATATTTCCAACTCCATTCTTCTGGTGATATTTCTCTTCCAAGCCATGTTTGAATTTGCAGATATACTCTTTGAAGTGTCCAAAAGCGGCATCTGCAGTAGGTGGCAAAGACGGTAGTTTAACGCAGGTATTTTTAGCAGTTGCTTTCAAAAAAAGAGTTATATCTTAATATATTTAAATCTTTTATTTTTTGTTAGCAGCGTATAAAGCAAGAGTGCATGTAACACCAGCGTTAAAAATGTCATTAACATCTTTGCATTCATTTCATATTTCAATTATTTTTTGGAGCCAAATTTTCTATGAAGAGTAACAGCTAGTGCCACATGCAGTGGTGATATGAATGAACGAGGCCTTACTGCAGATATTATCGCATGAGCTATTGAGGTGCATTTCGTTTCATAATAATGAATACATTCCGGTTTACCTTTTTGTCATTAAGAATTATTTCTGATTAAAAAATGATAGGGATTTCGGTATTGTCTCATGAACATTGTCAAACATTTTATCACTCGCCGGATAAATTTTATTATCATAAACCTGTGTCCGGATATGTCGTCGTAAAATTTCACCAGCAGCCTTCAAAATTCGATATTCTTCTTCTTCATCATCTTTCGACCTCTGATTGTACCAATTATCGGACAATATTTCGTATTGCTTGTTTTTAAAGCATATTATTGTATTGGACCCAAATTTACTGGAAAATACAATATTATCCTCGTAATGGTTCATTAATCTCTTTTTTATTGTTTTGTCGTCAGGAATATGCTCAATCGTTATAATACTTTTTAATTCTGTCAGTGAAAACTGGGAGTCATCGTTTTCTTCCATGTATTTAAAAATCTGATCCATTGCTGCGTCTACTTGAATTGTTATTGGATTAATTTTTTTTCCTCTGGGTCTGTTTTATGGTACTTCTCAAATGTACGTAACAATTGGCGTGATATTTAGCTCCTGAGCCACTAAATCCAACACGCCTACAATCTTTTATGAATATTGCGACAATATTCACTTTTCTCTTCACTTATCAAATTTAGGATGGTTTTTTTGAAATCAGAGGTCGTTACATAGCTGATTTGTTGTCTTAACAGTTTGGACTTCCTTTTTCCTTCATTTCATCCGCTTCTTCCCCACATAAAAACATCTACTTTTCCAATCAAAGTCAATTGAAGTAGCCGTTCGAAGAAAACTCCGAAAAATTAATAATTATTTATTTTAATAATTAAAAATTGAGATCCGACAAAATAATTTTTTAACATTTTTCTATATGCTGTTAAAAACACATTTCAAAAATTTATATGAATATTCATTGACTTGCCCTGGATTCCGAGGTATAAATCTTACGGCGCTCCACTATAAATACGGCTATAAAAATTGGAAAATTTTTTAGAAATAAATTAATCATTATTAAGCATGAATTTGTTTATGAACAAAAATTTTTAAATCATTTTCACAGAAATTTAATACTGGACATTGCATTAAAGCTCTATAATGATGTTCTCAACTTTATGGTCCTAGGAGTGAATGCCCTTCCTGGAGCCCGACAATCAATTCCATTGATAACAAAGTATTCTAAATATCAAAATTAACAACCTCAATATTGTCAGATGGTGCGACAACGCATTTTTTTAATTTTTGTTGAACTTTGAATATTTTTTGGTAGAAATTTTCAAAGTCCGGTTCTGCTTTTCCTGAAGCCTGACAATCAATTCCATTGATAACAGAGTATTCTTAATATAAAAATTAACAACCTCAATATCGTCAGTTGGTGCGACAATGCTTTTTTCAATTTTTGTTGAACTTTGAATTTTTTTTGGTAGAAATTTTCAAAGTACGGTCCTGCTTTTCCTGAAGCCCGACAATCAATTCCATTGGTAACAGAGTATTCTAAATATCAAAATTAACAACCTCAATATCGTCAGATGGTGTGACAACGCTTTTTTTGATTTTTATCGGACTTTGAATATTTTTTGGTAGAAATTTTCAAAGTCCGGTTCTGAAGCCCGACAATCAATTCAATTGATAACAGAGTATTCTTAATATCAAAACCAACAGCCCCAATATCGTGCGATGGTGCGACAACGCTTTTTTTTTATTTTGTTGAACTTTGAATTTTTTTGGTAGAAATTTTCAAGGTACGGTCCTGCGTTTCCTGAGGCCCGACAATCGATTCCATTGATAACAGAATATTCTAGATATCAAAACCAACAGCCCCAATATTGTGAGATGGTGCGACAACGCTTCTCTTGCATTTTATTGGACTTTGAATCTTTTTGGTAGAAATTTTCAAAGTCCGGTCCTGCTTTTCCTGAAGCCCGACAATCAATTCCATTGACAATAGAATATTCTGAATATCAAAATCAGCAACTCCAATATCGTGAGATGGTGCGACAACGTTTTTTTTATTTTTAATGAACTTTGCATTTTTTCCAATCCCTCCGTACCCTCCCTGAAGCGCGACACTGGATTTCATCGATTCTAATGATTATTCAAGTCATAAATATCACTTTAAATTCATTAAAAACATGCGACAACGTCTTTTCAGGAATTCGTCTTACTCTATCGAATAGCCCATTCTAAAGATTCAAATTCTATTTGTAAGACCTCAAGCGCATGGCAATGGATCACGCCGAACATTTTAAATCATATATTTTCTCTATTATCTTATAATAACAACTCAAAGAGTCTACTGTTGAAATTCAGAAGCGAATAATTCCTTAGAGCAAATTTTCAGCCGGGATCAATAGTTACAGCATGTGCAAGGCACCGTCCACCGTGATAAGGTTAGGTTAAGTTTTGTTATATAGAAAAACGACTTCTTCAAATTACCTGAATAAACGTATGATCTGGCGACGTTGCTGTCCATTTTAATCCACCGGTAGGAAAGTCATGATTACCAAAATAAACATGGAATGAAATGTCATATTTTCTATTAAATGTAGATTTGAAAACTAATCTGAAAAACCTATTTCATGGTTAGTAAGATCAGAGCAAGATTCTGCTAGCATGAAGATATGTTTGAGTGGGCAAAGAAATATGAGGAATTGTATAAAGTATGCACTTCCTTCAATCTTAGAGAAATCGAAAACCCACTTCGTTATTCCTACAAATCCTTGAAAGCATATATTCAAGATGGTCCACAATGTGGTTTAGTTGCTTTAGCTATGGCTTGTGGAAATCCTACCAGTGAATTGATAGAGAAAATATATAAATTCAGTAAACAACATAACTTCACATATAATGGAGAAATATTTAGCGTTAAGTATATGGAAAAGATAGCAAGTGTATTCCTGGAGGATAAAAGCACGGTGTATACATTTCCTGGCCAATTGAATTGTCTTGAAACCAAAGAACACCTTTTGAACGGAGGTTTGATTCTGATACCGTATCCTTTCAAAAGCCAACTTGATTTCAATTTTTATAATATTCAGTTATGTTTTCCTTAATTGTATGTAAGTTACGATACGGATAAAGACAACAGTCCTGGTTTTTATGGAGGACACAAAGCACATTGGGCTATTTTATGTGGATCTGTGGAAACTGATGATAATTTTTATGTTATAGCTCGTCATGGAAAAGCTAAGAATGTGGCGATATGGAAACTTGAAGATATATCTAACAGTAATTTGCAACTGAATGAATTCTCCCCAGATAGGAAGAATTCTAACCTAAAATATAAATTACCAGAAGGCGGTTTGAACGGTGTTGATGGATTAAAAGGGATGGCAGTTTTTATTGAACCATTTTGAATTGTAAAATCCTAAAAGATTATTGAAGACCATGATTATTTCTTCTATGCCATTTACCGTTTATTATTCATGATAGCTAATAAAAAACATTTACTACATATCCATAGATTTTTCTTCATTTGAGTGATACTTTTTTGAGAAATGACTAATTTGTCGGGAATTGGATTTTTAAATTTCGTGCGTGTATTGACCATAGAGAATATCATTGTTTAAAGAGAGTTCTCTTTAACAATGATATTATCTAGAATTACTAAAAGGAAAGCAGTAAAGAAGGTCGACATAATTACAACTCAAAATAAAGTTTTTCGTTAAGTTTTCAATTCAATAACAAAAATAATTCACCTCAGCTTCAAGAAAAAAACAATCAATTGTCGAAATCCCTCGGTAATAAGATTCTATGACTTCAAACTTGTTTGACATTCTTGTTGGCCAGCTTGATGCCAATTTTCATCAACATATATTTATATTGATTATTTATTTACATATTCGTAAGTTACATTCAACACAAATAAATATTGTCCCATTAAAAAACTTTGGTTTTTAGCTCATAAATTTGAGTTGCGCCTTAAACAAGGTAAAAAGTATGGATGAACAAACTAGAATGTTAACTCATGGAGGTTTACTTGGATCTCATCCTTATGGCTTGAACAATCACAATGATGGAACCAACGAGAACGACGGTGTTAAGCAGCATGATATCCTCGACATCCTACAGCAAATTATGAGCATCACTGACCAGAATTTAGACGAGGCTCAAGCTAGAAAACATACCTTGAACAGCCATCGGATGAAACCAGCCTTGTTTTCAGTTCTTTGCGAAATCAAAGAAAAAACAGTACTATCATTGAGAAACGTACAAGATGACGATCCTCCAGATCCTCAATTGATGAGATTAGATAACATGTTGATTGCCGAAGGAGTATCAGGTCCAGAAAAAAACTCCAGCCAAGCGATAACAGGAGCACAAAGCATTCAATCTGATAGCGCTATAGAACATTCGGATTACAGAGCCAAACTCGCCCAAATTCGTCAAATATATCAACAAGAACTGGAAAAATATAACCAGGCTTGTACTGAATTCACAAATCATGTAATGAATCTCCTAAGGGAACAATCTCGTACTAGACCTGTGACTCCAAAAGAAATTGAAAGGATGGTGCAAATTATCCATAAAAAATTCAGTTCAATCCAAGTTCAATTGAAACAATCAACTTGTGAAGCTGTAATGATCTTGCGATCGAGATTCTTAGATGCCAGGAGAAAACGCAGGAATTTCAGTAAGCAGGCTTCTGAGATCTTAAACGAATATTTTTATTCTCATCTATCTAACCCATATCCGAGTGAGGAAGCTAAGGAAGAATTAGCACGTAGATGTAACATAACGATCAGTCAAGTATCGAATTGGTTTGGTAACAAGAGAATCAGGTATAAGAAGAATATTAGTAAAGCACAAGAGGAAGCTAATTTATATGCAGCTAAGAAAGCAGCAGGGGTATCACCTTTTGGTGATGGTACTCCAACATCCATGATGTCTCCAGGCCCTGATGGTGTGGGATATTCGATGGGAGGATCATATGATCAAAGTCCAGCGTATGATTCAAGATATGACCCAATGAATTCTCCGTGATGATCTTAAGGTATAAACGTATGTTTAAAGACATTGATGGTATTGACACAATAGTATTTTAAAATAGTTGTACTTTAGTTTATTAGTCTCATTGTGGGATCAAAATTTCACAACGGAAAGGAAATTGATCTGCTACTTCAGATTGATGTAATAAATTCATCATGTAAATCATATTTGCATATGACAAACTGTCAGAATTTTACTATTAAAAGTTGATACCTCGAGTTATTCGTTTTTTTTCAACTTGTGCATCGTAATACTCAACTAAAAGCTTAGTGAAATGGCAGATAGACTATTTGAGTGGTAAAGAGTTACCACTGCACAAATTTCTCCGTTAAATGTAACCAAAAACTTCAGTTATTCTCTGACAGTTTGTGTAATGCAAGAAGCAACATTTGGTTGTTGAAATTGCAACTTACTTTTGTATTTTACTGCAAATTTTCTGTTATGGATTGACAGTATTGGAGTGAAAAGCTTTTGTGCTTGACTTGAGACTTGGTATTTCAGTATAATGTAAGTTAGGTACCTTTATCTTGTGGATACAAGTTTTTTTTATGTTTTTATACTCTTCGACTTTGTTATCATGATCTTTTAGTTTCGAAAAACATTTCTATCATCCAATAGATTAAGTGAATAATTTGTGCAATAACATATTTTAATACGAAATAGACACCACAAGATAAATCAAAATGACACTTTATGATGATTTAAGCAGTTATCATGCTATGTATACGAAAATTATCAATACATATATAACAATAAACCCTTGTTTCTTTGCAACTATTTTTTGTTTTTTTCTTGCACGTATATAAATACGCAGTATTCTTGAACACCTCAAAGACAACACTGTAAAACTTAGAAGTTGCAGAAATAACATTTTAATCAACTTTTACCAGGTAGACTGGTATGAAGTGACCGTCAAGAGCCTTTATAATATTTTTCTTTGCTATGACATCTGTGAAACATATTTAGTATACATCAAGTCATTGAACAGACAACATCATATTCTTTCATCATGTTAAAAATGTCGAATTTTGTACCAGAAAGTGATGATTTGCGGCAAACATTAATTTTTTTCTTCTTCTTTTTCCACTTTTTTAATAGGACTACGTCCTGTGTTTTCCGCTTTCTGCCCGTTAATGAATTGTTTACTGAGATGTCGAGTTCCAGCGCTTTGGGGGGCGCCCCAAAGGCCTACGTGTATTAGGTTTTTGTGTTTCCGCCCATTTGGCCAGTCTTTCATCCGGCATCCTTTCCACGTGGTCTCTCCAGAACCTCCTGCGTACTCTCACCCACCTGACGACATCCTGCACCTCCAGTTCCTCCCTTATGTCTGAACTCCTCAAATGGTCTTTAGTGTTACCCTTTGATAGATCTTAAGATCCTCATTTCAGTTGCTCTCGCCATTCTCTTTGGGTTCGACGTTTCTGCCCTCGTTTCGGCGGGGTATGTGAGCACTGGTCTCACACGAGCTTTATATATGCGAGTTTTCGCTTTGTGACTCATGGAATTGTTGGTCCAGACATATATATATCTCTCAGGCACCCGTTGTTGTGAATGAGCCTTTATAATATTTTTGTTTGCTATGACATCTGTGAAACATATTTAGTATACATCAAGTCATTGAACAGACAACATCATATTCTTTCATCATGTTAAAAATGTCGAATTTTGTACCAGAAAGTGATGATTTGCGGCAAACATTAATTTTTTTCTTCTTCTTTTTTATACTTTTTTAATGGGACTACGTCCTGTGTTTTCCGCTTTCTGCCCGTTAATGAATTGTTTACTGAGATGTCGAGTTCCAGCGCTGTGGGGGGCGCCCCAAAGGCCTACGTGTATTAGGTTTTTGTGTTTCCGCCCATTTGGCCAGTCTTTCATCCGGCATCCTTTCCACGTGGTCTCTCCAGAACCTCCTGCGTACTCTCACCCACCTGACGACATCCTGCACCTCCAGTTCTCCCTTATGTCTGAACTCCTCAAATGGTCTTTTAGTGTTACCCCTTTGATAGATCTTAAGATCCTCATTTCAGTTGCTCTCGCCATTCTCTTTGGGTTCGACGTTTCTGCCCTCGTTTCGGCGGGGTATGTGAGTACTGGTCTCACACGAGCTTTATATATGCGAGTTTTCGCTTTGTGACTCATGGAATTGTTGGTCCAGACATATATATATCTCTCAGGCACCCGTTGTTGTGAATGAGCCTTTATAATATTTTTGTTTGCTATGACATCTGTGAAACATATTTAGTATACATCAAGTCATTGAACAGACAACATCATATTCTTTCATCATGTTAAAAATGTCGAATTTTGTACCAGAAAGTGATGATTTGCGGCAAACATTAATTTTTTTCTTCTTCTTTTTCCACTTTTTTAATAGGACTACGTCCTGTGTTTTCCGCTTTCTGCCCGTTAATGAATTGTTTACTGAGATGTCGAGTTCCAGCGCTTTGGGGGGCGCCCCAAAGGCCTACGTGTATTAGGTTTTTGTGTTTCCGCCCATTTGGCCAGTCTTTCATCCGGCATCCTTTCCACGTGGTCTCTCCAGAACCTCCTGCGTACTCTCACCCACCTGACGACATCCTGCACCTCCAGTTCCTCCCTTATGTCTGAACTCCTCAAATGGTCTCTTAGTGTTACCCCTTTGATAGATCTCAAGATCCTCATTTCAGTTGTTCTCGCCATTCTCTTTGGGTTCGACGTTTCTGCCCTCGTTTCGGCGGGGTATGTGAGCACTGGTCTCACACGAGCTTTATATATGCGAGTTTTCGCTTTGTGACTCATGGAATTGTTGGTCCAGACTATATCTCTCAGGCACCCTCCGATTTTTGCTGCCTTGTGCGCCTGTGTTCGGACTTCCTCTACGATGCATCGTTCACTGGATACTGTCACCCCTAGGTAGTTGAATCTTGACACTTGCTCTAAAATTTTTCCGTTGATTATTATCTTACATCGGATAGGCTCCGTGGCGATTACCATGGTCTTGGGTTTCTCAGTGGAGATAGCCATATTCAGCATTTCATTTGAAGAAAAAAGCTGCAGAGTTGCATCGAATGCTTGTCGAGGAATATGGTGATCATGCTGTCAGAAGCAATATGCAGAAGGTGGTTTCAACGGTTCAGACATAATGATATTGATGTGAGAAATGAAGAACATGGAAGACTACCAAAAAAGTTTGAAGACGCCGAATTGCAAACGATATTGGATGGAGATGACACTTTGAATCAGAAGCAAATGGCAGAAATGTTGCACAACAAATAATTTCTGACCTTTTAAAAACTATGGGAAAGATCCAAAAGTGTGGAAAATGGGAGCCACATGAATTGAATGAAAGACAGATGGAAAACAGAAAAAACATTGTGAAATTTTGCTTCAAAGACACAAAAGAAAATCGGTTCTGCATTGGATTGTTCTGGCGATGAAAAATGGATTTATTTTAAGAATCCTAAACGGAAAAAATCATGGGTTAATCCGGGACAACCATCAACATCGACTGCAAAACCAGATCGGTTCGGCAAGAAGACAATGCTGTGTATTTGGTGGGACCAGAAAGGTGTGATATACCACGAGCTCCTAAAACCTGGTGAAACCGTTATTACTGATCCCTACCGACAACAAATGATCAATTTGAACCATGCATTGATGGAGAAACAACCGGAATGGTCCAGAAGACACGGCAACTTAATTTTGCTCCATGACAATGAACCTGCACACAAAGCAAAACCAGTTCAGGATACAATTGAAACACTTGGCTGAGAGCTGCTACCCCACCCACCGTATTCACCTGACTTGACTCCTTCTGACTACCATTTGTTTTCATCTATGGGGCAGGAATTGGCTGGGCAGCACTATAACCCTTTGCGTACGGAATTAATTTTTTCATTCCATTCAGTTGATATTTAGGATTTTGGATCTTTAGGTACACAAAAGAGTAAAAAAATATAAAAAAAAAATTTATTGGCAGGTACTGTCAAAATGAAAGGTGGTTCTCTCATGGAACCACTAGGAACCTATTGAACAAAAAGAAAATTATTTTTTATGAAAATTATAGAAACATTCAACAAGGGTCGTATTTTATAAAGCTTGTCGTAGCCTTCTTCTCCTTTCTCTGGCTGTAACACATTGTTGTTCTGGTGAAAGTTTGAGAGTAGCCAACTGAACCGGTCTCGAGATATAGACAATGAAATGTACGGGTCTCTCAATTCGAACATTGACGACCAGTAATCCTTATAACTGGGTTTTCTAGTAAGCCCCATAATTAGGTTGACCCCTAGAAAACATTTCACTTCTTCTATGGTAGTGGAAATAAAACGATCTCCATATTTTTGAGCAGCATATAGGTTGGTCTCAAATACAAATTTATCCATCAGCTCCATTGGAAAAAGGCATAAAAATAAATCTATTGGCATTTCAGCACATTCAGGTATTTGGGGACCCCATTGCTCAGCAAACTCTTCAGGTTCAGAAAAATGTGATCTTGTTGACCACACCGTGCCATCCTGCACTTTTACTATGTTGTATTGAGATAAAGGAATTTTATCACTCTCAGAATCAGAGACTCTGCTATCCTCTTCCACCTTACTGTGAACCGATTGAAAACTTTCCACCCCCACATCAAAATCTGCAATGTCCAGCTCATCTTCAGAAGGCGCTCCGGAAGTGAATGACCCACTATCCGAGGGAATCTCGCTCAGAAGAGTAAAAGCATCGTCAGAAGATAGATTATTATAGTTTAGAAATCTTCGCCCTGAAACAAAAATATGCGCAAATGAAAACTCTAACACGGCCTAGTGGTACCGAACGGGACCACATACAAATTTCACGATAGAAGAAATATCGATAATAATTTTGGTAGAACGATTACAGGAATACACTAAGTAGATCATTTAGTAGTAAGAAACCATTATAATCTCACCTGCCATACTGTTGTACACTCTGTGCAACAGAAGAAAATCACAAAATTCGTAACCGTTGTCATTCACTGCAAAATTTACGTGTAAACAAGTTATAACACGGAATGAAACGAATATGATGAGAGCGCGCGATCTCGGTAAGGTGGGGGTATAGATAGGCAATGTTTCTAGCGTACGTGGTTCCAGGCATCGCTTACTAGGCTCTTACAGCAAAATTATTTGTGAGGTGGTTCCAAAGTGAAACCACCAGTCCTGAAAGGGATAAGGAGGTTGAAAATCGGGTGTCTGGTTGGTTTGCTTTAAAAGACAAACATCTTTGTTGGCGTGGTTTCCACAAATTTCCAGAAAGGTGATCAAAATGTGTAGAAAACAATGGCCAATACTTTGAATGAAATGTTTTTCACTTTTCCATTAATAATTAGTGCTTTATTTTCACAAAAAACGCTCATTTCATACCGGTATACCTGATATACGACGCTACAGAAGTGGAACAAATTATAGGAAGACTTGAAAATACAAATATAATTTAAAATATGTATATATATACTTACTTTATATATTCATTAATATTCAAAGACCAGCAGTAATCTGCTATCCTTTGGGAAAACATTGCTGTATAGGTAATATAATAATATATATATATATAAAAAAATTTATTTTATATTTTTCTGCATTAAAAACAATGTATCCATAATTTATATATTTAAAATGTAATATGTACATAATCCTTATCTAAAACACTGACATTTTTTTCTTATCTCGTCTATTGTCTTGTTCATTCTTTATATTCTGAGCTTTATCCTGCAGATCTGATAAAATACCAAGGTTCAATTTAAGTTTCTGTTGGAGATTTTTGTGCATGACAGAATTCCTATCTTTATGTCTAGTTAAAGATTGTCTGATACTATCTATATCTCTCTCGGTCTTTTTTATATTTGCTTCTGTTTTACAACTCTCTACATTCAGATTTCGACAAGTTTCTTTTTGAATATCTCGTCTATGTTGAGACTTAGCAAATGAGGATGAACTGCATGGTTTTGTGTTTAAAGTTTCATTCATAAATTTGAAAACGTCCGTTTCATTTTGTGCTTTTTGGTATGCTTTCTTGCTTCGTATCTCTTCTCTTCTTTGTTGTTTCTTCATCTTTTTTTCGATGCTGAAGAGATTTTTGTCACCGCCATGTTTTTCCCTGAGGTTCATACAGTGATCTGTAAGATTTTATTATCATATACATTATTGATTATTATAGGTATTACACGTAGTTTCAAAGTGAACACATAATTTTCTACTGAAGGGTGACCAAGAAAATTTTTCTAACTTGAGGATTTGAAGATCTTTGCTTTTGATGGAGTGGTGTGGATTGCATTCATGAGCTTTTCATAAATACCCTCCTATACCTGTTGGGTACAAACCATGAATAATTGTCTTGAATACTAAATATTGACAAGGTCTCAAATAACATAGATTTTTCAGAAAAAAGTTTTCTCTTAATATAATTAAAAAAACCAAGTCTCCACTTAATGGATTCCAGAAATGAGTCAATTACCTAATGATTTCCCAGGTGGTAAAACCACTGCTGTTACTGGATCTATCCTACCATCAGATTTCTTACCAAGACCTGTTCCCATAATATAACCCATTTTTTGCATCAATTTAGACCCCATACCCTGTTGAAAAAAAATTTCAATTGTTTTTGTGTACATAGAGTAATCAAACCACATACATTTGTATACTTCTCCCAATTCCCTAATGGGGTATCTGAGGGAGTATTCATCAAGCTCATATTTACAACATCTTGGTCATACCGCATTTCTCCACTTGAATCGTCGTCACTTACATTCAAACTATTGGCTTTATCATCTTCCATCGGTAATATTTCTTTAAAAGGTAACTCCATATCTTTTTTTAGAGTTTCAAATTTAACCATACAAGTATTTTCAAAAATACTAGTTATTTTAGCTCGTCCCCATAGTTTGTTGCTTTGCTTGGCTAAAACTGGACTTCCAATCTCCAAAGTACCAAAATCAGGCTCAACATAATCTTGTATATCAGATGCAGGTACAATTTCACCATGAGAAAATTTACATTTCTCATCGGAGAATTTACAGTCTGTTTCGAAGTAATATGGACATGGTAACATTTCTTCATGAATTGGGTTAACAAATAGCACTCTTACCTGATAATCAATCATTTTGAAATATTACTTGTATCCATATTTATATTTACTTACTTGGGAATCGTCATTATTACTGCTGGATGGAAAAACTGAACAAATCATGGCGTTGTGATATCCCTTACTACCCCATTTATTTACATGAGGAGCACGACACTTCTTTCCTTCCAATTCTTGTAGATTAGATGTATCCGAACTATCATTTTTAGGTAATTTCGAACCAGTTTGAGAAACTTCGTTTATTTCGGCCTTAAAAAAGGGTTCATTTTCAAGTAGCAACTTTGGATTGCTGGTAAATCACATTTGTACAGTAAAATTACCATGAATTGGGCGTACTTGTCATCAACAGTATCATTTTGATAATGAGATTCAGCCAAGTTTGAATCATTATCACAGGTCAATGCAAGCAATTCTTCAAGGGAATGTTTGAGGGACAGAAGTTCTTGCCTATTTTCTTCTGAGCAGGATACAAGTGCAACATTCACCTGTTCCAACTGCAACAATGATCAATGTTTAGTTTTACTTATAACTTATCATAGCAAATTACCTGAAGCTCATATTCTCTATAACTCATGGCAGTTATTATTTCGGATCGTATTCACCTTACTCTTTAGATTTACTGTCAAGTTTACAATTGTAACGATAATTTATGGATTACATTTCACTAAAATTGGCAGGATTGAGGTTAAGATAACATAACCTCCAAAAACAAAAATTTTTTTCTTGGAGCAGAAGCAAATCTGTTCTTCATAAGAGTACCAGGATCACACAGTAATAGTCAAGCAAAAAATTACAGTAGCACGAATATATTTATTTCCATTCACCTCGTTACAAAAAATATTATGGAAGAATTTTTCTTTTATTCGATGAATTCACAATAACACTGGTTGCAGCTTTAGTTGCCACGCCATCAATTAATATTTCTCCCTTATTTTTATCAGTTACATTATAGGAACCATTGTGATTTTCTACCCTTTCTTTTAAGTCTTTTTTGTTCTTGTCTATGAAATGGATGCATAATAGCCTTCAATACCCCCTCATTTTCTGGTGGATAGTTGGTAGGTATTTTAAACTTGATATTTTTGATTATATGTGGTCTATTTGCGTAGTATTCGTCAACGTTAAAACCCTGTGTTGCATACACACTTGGAAAAATCAAAGGAGGCGCAACTTTTGTAACTGGTTTAGTTGAAGTCTGCTCAATATTTTTTACTACCTCGTTTGTATTATTAGATTCGTAAGGATGATCTCTGAAATTAATAAATTAATCCTTAGTTAAAAAAAAAAAAAAAATATACCTATTGATATTGTAATTTTTCTTGAATGCTGAAGTCTTAAAGGCAAGTTTGAGAGGACCATTCATGCATGTTCTGGTAGTACCATTGTTGATGTCTGTGTTTTTGGTGGTCATCGGGAAAGATGTTATAACATTTATTGCATTAGGGTTGTCTGCAACTGTCGATCTTACTGTTTCCCTATGTTCAACTTCTTTTTTGATTATTTGGGGTTCTTTATCGGTATGAGCATTTCTTAGATGCCTCCCTAAATTATCTTTTCTCCTAAAAGACATGGAACATATTCCACACGAGTAAATTTTGACATCTGAAACAAAATAACTGTTGAAGAGAACACAGAAATTCTAGCTAACTATAACTATTGTTACCTAAGTGAACTGTTTCATGCCGCTTGAGATCTTTATTGTTTACAAACGTCTTATTACAGATTTTACATACAAAATCTCTTTTGAGCATGTGAGATCTACAATGTACAGTCAAAGCCCATTTTTGTTTGAATTTTTTTCCACACTGTTCACACATGTGCGTTTTATCCTCTTGAATAGGTGAAGTAATAAAAATTTCAAACATACAACATAAAATCAATACTTACCAGAATGAGCCAATAAGTGTTTCTTCAAATTAGACGAATTATTGAATTTCATTTTGCAATATTTACAAGAAAACGGTTTTTCTCCAGAGTGTATTATCCTATGATTTCTTAGAGAACTGAGAGTCTTAAAATTTTTACCGCACTCATCACAGACATGTGGTTTGTCATAACTATGAAGGGCCATATGACGTTTTAACTTTCCTGATTCTCGAAAAGCTTTCTCGCATAATTTACAATTGTACGGCTTCTTTCCAGTATGAATTAATTCGTGAACGTTGAGTTGAGATTTCAAAATGAAAGACTTACTACAAACTCCACATATATGTGGTTTACTTTCTTAAATGAAAACGTAAATAATGAATTAATTCATTTGAACAAAGTCTGACATACAAACCTCCTAAACAAAATTTATGATACTTGACATGACCTTTCGTTTTAAATTTAGCCTTACAAATAGTACAAAAAAACACAGGAGGTGATCCTTCAGTATTTATATGACTTGGCATTGTAATCATTTCATATCTTCGCTTTTGTGAAGGCTTAAGTTTTATTTTTCCGGAGTCCTCTTTGTTTTTTCTGTCATCTTCACCTGAATCTTTACGGTCTTGTTCTTCGATCAAGATAGTTTGAAGTAGTTTACTGCAAGTTATGACTGTTGCATGATTATTTTCATTAGGACAGTCGCTCTTTTCTAGTAATATATTCTCTTCTACTCCCCGTTTCATGTCATTTTCTACACATTGTCGGCAACAATCCACATCTTGCAATAAGCAAACTCTACACTTCTCATGTCCGCACGAATCTTTTATTATTCTTTTCGAAGTAGCTTCAACCACATCCTTGCACTGTGGGCAGATTTCGGATTCCATTTTATTTCGACTAAGATAAAAAAGAATGTGTCTCATAAATTGAAACGGAGTGTTCTATTTTTCTTTTAATTTTGGGGATTGATTTGCTGTGAAAATTTAGGTTATGTTGATGATAAGATTCTAGGCTAGAATCATTGACATATACTAGTTTATAACGTCAATGGCTAGAATCAAAGACCTACTATCTGGTATATAACGTTTTTAGCTAGAATGCTAGAATCTAGAATTTCTAGCCTTAAAATATGAATAAACACAAGTTAAATTTTTTATTGTACCATTTGAAATACTGAAAAATGATAATAACAATTGGCCTTCTCGTTACATCTTTGAAACTGCTATTGATTCCTGCCTAGTATGTATACCAATTTGTTTGCCAGGAGCAACCCCCAACTTATTTCAATTGAAAATTGATTTTTTCATGTATTTAAGCTATTCCACTGACTTTGAGGTCCATAGGAATTGGCTTGCTATTACACATAGTCTGCCTTTAAACAAGTGGTATTTTGAGAACACATCAAAATGGACATTAGACTATCCTCCATTCTTTGCCTGGTTCGAGTACTTCTTGAGTTTTCCAGCACTATTATTTGATAGTAAAATGCTAGTCATTGACAATTTGAATTACGAGTCTAAGGAAACTGTCCTATTTCAAAGACTGACGGTAATATTTATGGATTTAGTTTATTTATATGCTGTATACAGGTAGATCAATTCTGTAGAAATCACTGTGTCGATAGTTTTTAAGTATATACTGTTTTAGGTGTTCTAAAGTGATTTCAAAAGGATGGAAGAACGAAGTTGTGTTGCCTATACTTCTTTCCGTTAATTGTGGTCTTTTATTCATCGATCATATACATTTTCAGTATAATGGTTTCATGTATGGAATATTACTGATATCAATCTCATACATGTGGACTGTAAGTGTAGGGAAATCTTGTTTTAGTTAATCTTCTAACTTGAGCGTACTTTTAGGGGAACCATTTGAAATCAGCTTTTTTCTTCTGTGTATTGCTCAATATGAAACACATTTATTTGTATGCAGCACCTGCATATTTCGTCTATTTGTTAAAAAATTGCTGCCTACAAAACCTACCTATTCTTGAAGCTATTAAGAGCAGTAAATGCTGGATGAATACCATAAAATTGGGATCAATTGTAATTGGAATTTTTTCGATAAGTTTTTTTCCATTTATTGATCATCTTCCACAGGTCAGTTATATTTTTTCTATTACCTGAATGAATAAAATGGAGATTGGTCACTTTAACCGAACATCATTTGTTGACTATTAAAAACTTTTTAGGTGTTATCAAGATTATTTCCTTTAAAGAGAGGGCTTTGTCATGCTTATTGGGCACCAAATTTTTGGGCCCTCTACAATATGGCTGATAAAGTATCATTTATTTTAGGTAAGTTTCATTGAAAACGATTTCAAATCACTGATTCGATGAATGTTGTTTTTTCTTAACATTGCTATTAATTTTACTTTTTTCTACAATGCTGAAATTTTTGATTTTAATATGAAGTATAGTAAAAAGAAGTCCGTCATTTTTACATGAAATTGAAAACATTAAATACCATAATAAATAAGGTACAACATAATCTCTTTTCTGAACTAAATTCATTTTTAACTTTCTTCCTCTCTGTTTCAGCTTCTAAGCTAGGATTAGAATCATCATCGACAAACGCTTCTATGACTGCGGGTTTGGTTCAGGAATATTCACATGCTGTCCTACCAAATATTACACCTTTAATATCACTTCTAATAACATTTATAGCAACCTTACCTTGTCTTGTTAAGTTGTGGAAATTCAAAACAGGTGCAGATTTTGTACGTTGCATTGTCTTATGTTCTCTTACATCTTTTGCTTTCGGCTATCATGTCCATGAAAAAGCAATATTATTGGCTGTGATACCTCTTACGTAAGTTAATATTCGTATTGAGAACCAATATTTAACTTAATTTTTTTACAGGTTATTGTCTATTATAAGTTCGTATGATGGAAAAATTTTTCTAATACTGTCTACTGTTGGGCATTACTCTTTGTTTCCTTTATTATTTCCTTCAAATTTGTTGCTTGTTAAAACTTTTATGTTCCTTTTATATTCTCTTTATGCATTCCATAGTTTAACCAAAGTGTTTACAGTCAATATTTGCAAATACAGTCTACCTCTCATGAATTTTATGGAAAGTTTATATCTTGTTGGATTGAGTTTTGTTTATTTTTATGAAGTTTTTGTTCATAAGATGCTCAGATTGAATGAAAGATTACCATTTTTACCTTTGATGATTATTTCTGTTTATTGTTCACTTGGCGTCATGTACAGTTGGATAAGATATTATATATATTTTTTGAAAAAACCTGTTTTACAGAAAAAAGTGAAAACAAAATAAATTTTTGTATTTTATCAAACGCTTTATTCATTATTTTTGTGTAACTGATCTAAGAAGGTCATTCGTTCATTCATTTATTCTTATATACAATAAAGAGTCGTTCGACAGCTGTGGTCGTGGGTGTGTTGATCTGCGAGACCCATTCAGGGCTATTCACTAACTCAAGTTGCTTTCGCCGTGACTATCCAAAGCAACTCGTAGAACAACTTTCGATAGCCACTGCTACCCTTTTTTGGTATTCTCTAACTAACCATTAACAACTGTTGTTATCATAACAACTTTTTGTGAAGAGAGTCATGGCAACACCGCAAAATAGTTCAAATGTCCGTTTTCTCGATTCAACCATAGACAAATGATATGGATTTGTCTGTGGAATAAGCACATACATAACCTTCAAAATCACGAAAAATGACCGTTAAAGAAAGTTGGGAAAAAATTTCAATTATTTTCGAAGAATCTGTACTGTAATTATGGAAGAAGGATGAGGTTATATAAAAGACAATTTTCGGTATTTTTAATTTAACATCTCTTATTTTAGACATAACAGGTTTAAAAAGGCAAGCAATGAAGATATCAATTTATGATGAATTTCCTGAGCGAACATAAAGTGATGACGAAAGTAAAACTATCGCCAACTATCAGTAAAAGTTGGAGAACTGTGAATGCAACTCACAAAAGAGTTTAATAATATGAAGACAGCGTTAAGCCTTTGCAGCAGTGGCGCATTTACCCTACAATACTCTATATTAATACCTTTATAATTCCAAATTCATTAAAAAGTTCATTTGCACTAAAAATGTCATTCTTATTCGATTAAAACTTCTAATTGTTCACATGAATGAAAAAAAAACAATAAACAAACAGTAGCCGACAAGAGTGGTTATCGATAGCTACACCTATAAAGCAGTTGCCAGTAAACTACTAGGGATAGTCACTAGTCGTTATGCATAGTAACTTTCATAACCACTTTCTTGAATAGTGAATACCGATTTCGCGATTAGCAACTGACCTTGAAGATGACCACGATTTTCGGTGGCTATTCATAGCAACTTGAGTTAGTGAATAGCCCTGATTAAGTATTTTTTTTTTGGGAATTTTTTTAAAATTTTCTAGCGTGACGATTTTTGCGAAATTTTGCAAGCCATTTCGTTTCAGCCTCCCTCAATAACATTCCAAGTATCAACTTGATCGGATGGATATTCTAGTAGTTATTGAGGAAACAAAATTTCAGATGCTCATAACCACAGAACACTAATATACAAGAAATGAAAACTCCTAACTAAATTTTGGCAACATATATCGGCCGCCATGTTTGGTAGAGTGGAATCAAATCGGCGGGAAATTTGAATTACTGTAGCAGCGGGAATTTCAAATTTTCTCATATATGCATAGTAAATATGCACTTACTATTCTGTTCACATTACCTTGAGGCATATACTAAATGATTGAGATGAAAAAACAAGCAGTAATAAATTTTCACCATTTTATTGTTCATTCAGGAATATAATATACAGAGTATTATTGTATAATATGAACTTATTTCCAAAATTAACAGACTAGTGTTTAATATAAATATCATTTCAAGACTTCACAAAAAAAATCACTAGAGCGAATATCACATTGAATAAAAATAAACTTCAAGAATTCAACAAAATTTATAGGAACATAAAAAACAGTCATGCTATGTAAATAATACTTATGCTACATGAAAAACACTGATTAAAAACAAAAAACAGTCATTTTATGTAAATAACACTTATGCTGCATAAAAACAGTCTATGCTTATGTATATAACACTTATGCTGAATTAAAAATACTTATTAGAAATCCAGAATGCTTGTTCGTTTCATGCGGCCCGCGTATGTCTATGGACGTATATTTACGTATGGACATATGTTGGAGCATATGACAGTGCGAGACGAAGGAAGTACGAGAAAGTCGTAATTCGAACACACACGTCGACGCTCGTTCGATGCAGTGCAAGACTTTTTCTTCATTTCTGTCGAATTTTCTCGTTAATTCTACAAGTTCGAACGCCGGTGAAAAGGTGACTATTTCTCGCTCGTGAGTGACACATTGATTCAACCGTGCTGTGAAGCCAGGTACGCAAAAGTCGATACTCCAACATTCGCCTTTCTTTCGAGTCATTTTTTCATATTTTTTCCAGAATTTCATTATTAATTTCTTTTGCTTTCATTTAATTTCAAAGGCCGTGTCGTGCCATTTTGGTCCTTCTTGAGCCGCATATTTTCGAACCGCGTTTTCAAAATTATTGCGATCAAGCATTTTGGGAATTTTTCATTTCGTTTTTTCATTTGCATTTATTTCAATCTGTCATTATTCACGTGACCTCGAAAACTTGATAAGATATCGAACACATTCATAAATCCTTTAATATCTGCGCATGTTATAGAATTTAGCTGCTTTCATTACCTGAGAACATAGACAACTCTTCGTTTGTTTTTCTCATCTATGCTCATAACCTTGATTCAAAACATAAACAAAGATTGACATTCTTGTTTTTGTTTATTTACATTTCATTATTTTCATTTGTTTATTTTCAACTCGATTTTCAATTCTATAGATTCAATCTTAATTATTTACTTTATTAATTAATTTAGTTCTTTTCAATCGGTTAGTCTATTTACTCTTTTTTCGAAATTACTCAAAACAAAATTCATATTGTTTTCTGCAGTATACCTTGAATAATAATAATGGCGACAAAATTGAAACAACTCAAAGCTCGTCGTCAAATTGTTATTGATGATCTCGAGGAAATTCTCAATTTAGCACAATTCGCTGTCACTGATGAAAGTCTCCATGTTAGATTCAAATTAAGATGTGAAATACTTGACGATATTCTCGTGGACTTTCAAAATTTACATACGTCTATTGTCTCTATGATAGTATCTTCCGAAGAACCCGAATTGAACACTGAGAAGGTTATTCGAACAGCCTTTATGGATAATTATTACACCATCAGAACAACTTATGTTAATTTATTTCCTGTAGTAAACATTCCAGTAAAAACCAAGACAGTTGCTCTATTAGTTCGCCAAATGTTAAACTTCCAAAGATAGTATTGCCCATTTTCAATGGGAATTATAAAGAGTGGCCTACTTTTTTCGATATGTTCCAAAGTTTGGTACATGAAAATTCTAACTTGAGTCAAATAGAAAAGTTTCAATACCTCCTTAGTTCACTTTCTTCTCATGCTTTAAATTTAGTTAAAGGATTTCCATTGACTGCTGAAAATTATGAAAGCGCTTTTCAGACATTGGCGGAAAGATATCAAAATAAAAGACTTCTCGCTAATACGTGTTGGAAGGAAATCTGTAATGTTCCAAAGCTACAGGGTGATTCAGCTAAAGACCTTAGGCGAATTCTAGAAGTTTTTGCGGAAAACTTATCGGTATTAAGGAATTTAGGTTTACTCGTTGACCAGTGGGACTTTGTTTTATTTCACATTCTCATTCAGAAATTAGATTCAGCAACGATCAAACGTTTTGAATTACAAGAATGTTCAACAGATATTCCGTCGTTTGTCAATTTGCGAAATTTCCTGACAAATCAGTGTATAGCCTTGGAGGCAGTAGCTCTTTCTCTTCCGTCGAAAACTCATTCAGTTTCGAATTCTCAAGTTTTGAAATCTAGTTCTCTCTCAACGAATAAAAGAAATTCGACTCTTCTCGTTCAAACGGAAACTGAATCATTCAAGAAACGTTTAACCTGTAATTATTGAAAGTTAGCTCATAGTATTTAAAAATGTCCATCATTTTCGGAACAAACTGTTCAAGATCGGTTCAAGACTGTGAAGAACAAAAATTGGTGTATCAATTGCCTCCATTCTGGACATAAGATTAACAATTGTTCTTCAAAGTCAAATTGTCGTGTTTGCCACGGAAGGCATCATACCCTGTTGCACATGCGCAATAATGCGGATAATAATTCTTCAACAGAGACGTTTCATTTCAATGCTGCAAATTCATCGGATTCAGGCTCAGCTCAGGTTTTAACCAATCAAATTCTACCGTTCTCTAGCAACCGCTGATGCGTGATGCTTGGGGTAGATATCAGAAGGTCCGAGTTCTGTTAGATGGAGGCTCTCAAATAAATATTATAACTCAATCGTGTAAATAGATTAGCTTGAAAATTTGTGATGCTTCATTTTCGATAAATGGAATTTGTGAAAGCTCATCTTCTGCTAATTGCAGCACTGAATGTACTATTCGCCCATCAGGTCAAATAAATCCATCTTTTACATTCGATGCCGTCGTGATTCCGAAGATTTGTGCGGAAATGCCGAGTTCTTTCGTAAATTATTCGTTTTGGAATTGTGTCCATAACAAGAAGTTAGCAGATCCGAACTTTTCCATTCCGAAATCAATAGACCTTCTCCTCGGAGCGGATATATTCTCTTTAATAATTCGACCGGGTCGTATCGAGGGTAACGGTTTAGGAACCAACAGCACTTGAGACAGTGTTTGGTTGGGTTTTCATATGAAAGATTCAATCACCTAACATATCAGTTAACAATTTTCATTTGTCATTGTCTGAGTCAGGTTTAAACTCCTCGTTGAAAAGATTTTGGGAACTTGAAGAAGTTTCAGAGAATGTCATTGTATCACCAGAAGATCAATTTTGTGAGAAATTATACACTCAGAACTATTCTAGAAATACATCTGGACGGTACACTGTGGCATTACCATTTAAACCTGATCAGTCAACTCTTTCATTCGGTGACACATATTCTAGCACTACGTCGTTTTTATCCCTTGAACGTAAACTTATTAAAAATCAGAATATATACAGGGAATACTCTACTTTCATGCAGGAATATTTAGAAAAAGATCATCTGTCATTAATTTCTACGAGTTCGGATTATGAAAATACTTTTTATATCCCTCACCATCGTAAATAAAAAACATTGACATCTCTTTCGTAGGTGGTAAATCAAAGGTCTCCCCATTGAAGAGAATTTCACTTCCAAGACTGGAATTGTGTGCTTGTCTCTTATTATCAAAGCTCATTAATATGGTTTCCTCTGTTTACCAATCAGCCTTTACAATAGATGACATTTTTGCTTGGTCTGATTCAATGGTAGCTCTAACATGGATTAAGTCTTCTCCTCATCGATGGAAGATATTTGTAAGCAATCGTACTACTCAAATTCAGGACTTAGTTTCAACAAAAAATTGGTATCATGTTCAATCGAAAGACAAACCAGCTGATTGTGCTTCACGCGGCTTAACGCCAACCGAAATGTTGAACTGCTCTTTGTGGTGGACAGGCCCTGACTGGCTTCGTTCCAAACATCTCACCTTCGCAAATGATGAAATAGAGAATTCTCTTCATCTTGTACAAACAGAAGAGCGTCACCTCTCTTTGTCAACTTTCATTTCTCTATCGTTTGTTGATGATTTGCTCTCCAGGTATTCATCCCTGTCCAAGGTTCAAAAGGTGGTAGCTTACATTTTCAGATTCGTTAACTTCATAAAAAACTCTAAAGCTCCTAGGATATATAGATTTTCCGCAGTTCATCTCAAAGATGCACTTTTTTTCATCATAAAACAGGTTCAACGGGTTGTGTTCAAGGAACAGATCGATAATCTCATCTCGGAAATCCCATATCTAAATTACTTCGAAAATTGAATCCATTTATTGGAGAAGATGGTGTTCTCAGGGTGGGCGGTCGTCTGTCTTTTTCTGGTCTGGCTCTTGATCACAAACACCCAGCTTTGCTTCCTTCATCTCATCGTCTTACTGGGCTCCTTATTCAGCATTTCCACAAAATATGTCTGCATCCAGGTGCCCAGACTTTACAGTTCCTTCTGTCTGAACAGGTCATACAGGAGTTTTATACAGTCCACTTAGAGATTGAGTCTGTGCTCAATTCTCGCCCTCTATGTCCGCTTAGTAATGATCCATTGCGCTGGCGACTTGGACGCATTGAGAAATTGCATCCTGGCGCTGATAAAATAGCTAGAGTAGCTACTGTTCGGACTACTCAAGGTGTACTGCAGAGATCAGTGGTTAAATTATGTCCATTACCTCTCCAATAGTTATGACATATGTTGATGTATATATGTATATATTTTTTTTTTTTCGCTTTATGTTCGATATCTTTCAATTTTTTTATTTGCTTTGTTTCATAAAATATTCTATTTTAGGTGGGCGGTTATGTTACTGCAACTCAGTGTTGTTAGTTGCATTCATTTATTTTCTATTCCAGAATGCTTGTTCGTTTCATGCGGCCCCGTATGTTCATTTCTTTCTCTATGGAGTCATGTTACGCGAGACGAAAAACACATATGCTGCATAAAAACAATCTTGCTATGTCTCGCTCGTGAAAAACACTTAATGCTACATAAAAATACTTATTCTAAATAAAAAACTGTCATGTAACGTGAAAAACACTTATGTTACATAAAAAATACTTTTTCTAAATAAAAACATTCATGCTAAATTAACATGAAAAACAATAAGTTTTTAGAATATCACAGTGGACATAAAATATTGTAGAAAAAACATTACAACATATCACAGGATATCACATATTGTCATTATAGCCCTTATCACTTTTAATGTGTTGATTGCACTCGTATCTGCCCTGCAGTTGTTTGTATCATCCAGGTCTCCTAGAAAAAAGAAGCATTATCAAAACTTACGAAGAAATTATTATACTTATTATATTTATCTTTGCCATTAACGTTTTTAAAATATTCAACACCACTCGAAGATGAGACAGGGTTACAGAAGTTATTTTCTTTGGACAGTAATAATATTCCGTAGTATTTTTATTTTAGCTGTTAATGGAGGGAGGTGAGTATTGAGAAAGAATAGATGAACTTACAGAGCTAGACGAAGAACTTTCTGAGAATATAACAGAAGATATACTGGAATTTATTTCAATAGAAGTAGGGGTACAAGCTTGTTTCCAAGCTTCTCTCCTAGAAACAGTTCTGGGAAATGAAAAAAAACTTTTTTTGCGTGACTCCAGAAGGAGCATGAGAATAAAAGGCACTCGTACATGAAGGAAACTTGCAATTATAGGTTTTTATCAACTTGACTAAAGGTACTACTGAAATTTCAGACATTTTAAATGCAAAATAGAGAACGTGAGATGGATAAATCTGAGTTAAAATATTGTGTTACAACTCACCCAATCATATGAATCAACAGAACACTGAGCTTCTTTCAACATTCATAATCTTTTCTCCATATAAAATATCTCTACCCTAAACCCCATCCCTTGTCTTACTTCTCTACTGCTCCTGATTTGAACAAATTGTGTTGTAGGAACCAATCTTCAGCATCACTGAAGTGTCTAGGTCCTAAGTAATAAAAATCAAATGATGAAATGAAAAAACAATTTCAACAATTTCAAGTTGTAAACAGAGGTAGAACTCACCCGATGAATAGAAGAAAACGTCTGTATGGTCATATCTAGCACTTGCACAGGTTCTTCGCTGTGGTTACATAGTAGTCTCCAATCCATTCAGCAATATCTACAAGGTTATTATCAATTAAAGACAAAAAATTTTAATATTCATCTGAATACATCGATATAAATAGAGTTAAAAATGTTTTATATGAAAACCAAATTAATCCTACCTTCTATCTGGATGAATATATGAGGATTTTCAACTAGTTGAAATAACACTATGAGGTCTAGATACTAAAAAAAATTTTAATGGCTAAAGATATTTAGTTTACTCCGTACTTCCCAACCAACATCTGTCTACCTTATGTGTTATGTGTCTTCAGTCCACCCTACAAAAAATCTCCTTTGTTCTTTACGAAAATATCTCTATCTCACTCAGTCGTATTTCCTTCCGGTAGCCATGTTTGGTAGAGCATAGAACCCAGACTTTCATCCCCCTGCTCATAACTACTGAACCATCCGACGGATTTGGCCCAATAACGAACTTGACCGAGATATTTGGACAATTAACCTATTCTGAAAATTTGAAAACTCTAGCTGATTCCTTTTGGATGCTAGAGAGGATACGGCCGGCCAGACCCAACTTTCGCCACGAATTCTTCATCAGGGAGTCGAACCCAATCGATTGAGACCAATTTCGGCTCGATATTCCAAAATTACAGACATTCGGGCAAACTGATAGGCACTCTGTTCGGGTGAACAAGAGCGCCAAAAATGGAGACAGATAGGTACAGTTTTGGAGGTTCTTTGTTTAATTGCGCCTGTCAGACAACAACTTTCAAGCACTTGGTTGTTTTTTCATTTGTGTTTACGAATATTCGTCAGGAAATGTTTGACCAATAATATCTTGTATGAAGGTAGGTAGTGATGTTTCTGTAATAAGCTGTATTAATACGTTAATTATATTGTTTCCAGGCTTTCACTAACTGTGTGAATAAATAAGGGAAGCATTAGGAATAAGAGACAAAACTAATTGTGGTTGGGAGTCGAGTTTTATTTTGGAGTTCCTAATCTTACAATCCATAAAAATGAATGACTGAATAAGATGGAAAGAAGAATTATTTGTACCTAGATGTTTAGAGAATATAAGACTGGATGATATTTTCTTCCCCATTAAATGGAAAATTAATACAATGGGTATTAGAAAGAATAGTGACCAATTATCGTTAATGCTTACTTCAGGATAAACACTGGTATAACCTGCAACAAAATGGATATTGTCTTGTGGAGTGTACAGAAAAATATGCAGAGAGGTTGAACAGTTACTCAAAATTCATAATGCCAAAATATCACCAAGTGTATCCATGTGTGAAATCTAGTCATTGTACTCTGTAGTGCCACTTTTTGCAATAATCGAACCATTCCCATTTTTTTTAGAGCTATCTTTTGTAAGATACTGGAACTTATTAAAAAACAATTAAATAATGATTGCAAAGTATAATTCAGCAAATCAATTTTGATATTAGAAATAGTAGACAGCATGTATAGCAATATATGTGTTTATTTTTGTGATTCTATTTAATCAACTGATTTAAAAGTTTCAAATGCTCATTTTATTACATTATAAGAGAATTTTGATTTGTCATATTTGCAGTTTCAGGATTGTCGATTCCTAAACTATGTTTATTGGGATATACCTAATTGTTATTTCAATCAACAAAAGTATTGAAGGTTGACAATCATACTAAATTGGGTGAAGATATCTCAACATATATTATATGTATTTCAGGCAACAACTTAGTACAGGTAATGGAAATGAGAAATAATTTTCAATGTTTTGTGGAAACCCATCATTTTATGCTTTAAATGACCTGAGTGGCTAAACGCCTCGTTAGTTGGTATATAAATCTCTTGGATAAACAACAAGATGGTTCAAAGTCAACTTTCAACCCTGAAATCTGTTTGATAAATTACACAAGGGATCGAATATTAATGTAATGGATTTTGAAGAAACTGGTTGTTTTTATTTATCAGATGTAAACAATTGGTATATCAAGCTGGTAAAGGGATTGTGTTTCTTGTTTATTATTCTGATAGTTTTTTGGTGCCTTATATAAGAAAAATTGTTTATAGTGTTAAAATAAAAGTAGGACTAACTTTTCGTGGTTTATTTCTACTAACTCCTTGGTATTCCAATACAATACAATATACAATGACTACTATTCAACTTAACAAATTGTACATTCTTAATTCATCTCTTCTTCTAGAATGTTCTATCATAGAACACATATATTAATATTTAGGTTGGGCCACAGAACAGAAAAATTATTCTTATAACAATTTAGTGAGATTGCTCACAACATTACTTTTAACATTCCTCCTCAATCGAAACTAAATTAAGTCTATCGATACACATTCTGAAATTAATTTTACTTAAAGGTTTGGTAAAGACATCCGCTGTTTGATCTCGTGTAGTAATATACTCTAACTTAACTAATCCACTTTCTACTAACTGTTTAGCTGGAAAAACCAAAAATTTTCTTAACTTTCGCAATTAGAATTCCATGATGAATCTTATCAGAAGCCTTTTGAAGATCTGTGTATACAACATCAACCTGCCCACCCAAATCCAATCTGTCAAAAACGAAATGCGAAAAAGTAATTAAGTTAGTTGAGCACAACCTTTTACTCATGAATCCATGCTGCTCAGATGAGATGCTACTGCTAATTTTAGGATATATGGCATTAAACAAAAATATCTCAAACAATTTAGAAACGTTAGACAATATGGATATAGGCCTATAGTTACTTATGACTGAGGAGTTGTCCGTCTTTAGCACAGGAATAATTTTTGCCACCTTCCATCTTGTCGGAAACGTATGAGTCCTTAAAACTAAATTGAAAATATGCTTGAGTGGTAGCGATAGCACACCGATGCAGTCCTTCACAACGAAACTCAGAATCAAGTCTGGACCAGCCGTCAATTTGTTACTGAGTTTACGGGCTGCCGATCTAACCTCACTTTCAGATACACTGCCTATTTCTATTGAAATGAAATTCCGATGATTACACCTCTCCCCAATTCCCTCACAACTCACCCGGACGTCAGCCAGCTTCATACACGGACCCGAAATAACTAGCAAATGAATCAACAATTTTAACAGGGCTGCTATAACTGTGGTCACCATACCTCATCACACCAGGAATTCTTGACAGTTGAAAAAGAACTGAAGAGAATGGTGGTTGCTTTGTCGAAGGAAATCTAAGTGTTGTTTTTTTTTTCTGTATATCGCGTAAAGACATTTTCTGATGTCTCTGTGAGCTATTGTCTATACTGGAATTGTTGGTAGTTCAATATAAAGTATTGTATTTATGATGTGTTATATTCAGAATAAACTATGTTATTATTTTATTTTCTGTGTACATAATTGTATATTATATGATGGTAATTGAGAGTTTTTCTTTAACAGGGTTTTTTAGAAAAGAATATTGTTCTGTTTTCATTTGTATATATGTTCATTTTTTTTTCTCTTTTTTTTATTATTGGTTTTATTATTTATTCACTACTATGCGACTGCACATACGCGCATTGGCTTTATGACTCGGGCAAATCTTCTAACATATTCCTGACTGACTTGTGTATTGGGATCAATTATGCGACTTAAGCAAGGTCCAGTAAGAAGAAGAAGAACTACTACCTCTACTTCGGAACATAGTGCATGGATTATGCCCCCCACTACTACAAGCAAGACACAATCTGACCACGAGTCACTCAGTAACAAGCAACGAATAACCAGTTCAAGCAACACGTCAACCGTCGGAAAGAGATTCTACAATAAACCTAACCTCAAAAGGGCGCACGTGTGAACTATTCAATCTTCTGACCAAGGTATCCTCATAATTTGACTCTAAATAACTTGTCAGTATAGTATTAAGGTTTGCCTTTGATATTGTAATTTTCATTACGAATTATTCCAATGTTCTAAAAATATTAATTTACGAAATTAGTGAATCCGATGAAAACTTACAGTCCACGCGTTTGAATTTTAATTCAAATATCGTCCTGAGATTGTGTGAGATAACTGATCATATTTGGCTCTTGGATATTGTTGGGATTGACGTACACATAATAGTTGGATTAGATAGTGTGGTGTATGAAATAGCCAAGATATCCATACTGGGAATATCGAGTAACGGAGAGCAGGTAGATAGGTTGAATTGAGAACGTCGTGGGAGTCAGGAGTGCGGTATATGGGGCAGTCAGCATATACCGGGGCACTCGAACAATTAATTGGGAGAGCATCTAGAATCATTGAGTTGAGAACGTCGTGGGAGTCCGGAGAGTGGTATATGAGACAACCAACGTATACCAGGGCACTCGAACAAGGAAACAGACAAGCATCTAAAGATATTGGGATGAAGATGAGAGTATACGAGAGAGCCAACATATACTAGGTTCCATTGGATAAGGTCACCTCAAGAACAAGGAAGGTTTGAAATATCAAATGTTTATGCTAATGTTTTTACATGATCAAATCTAATGTTAGGTAACATTTTATGATGTACATTTTGGAATTGTTCAATCGGAATTGAACGTGGTTTCTAAATTATTGGTTCAGAGTAGATTTATTGTTCAATTCACGATTTTCATAGTAGATCGATCAGCACCATTTTGAATATATATATATATATGGAACATTATACATATCTACTGGGATTAGTTAGTATTTTATATTTTTTCCTTTTGGCTGATTTGGGGACCATTACTTCCAACTTGGGGTTTCGAAATAGAACAAATTTGCCTGGCACCCATTTTTATATCCACCGTATACACACATGAACATGAATTGGAAATATTTATGAGTCTCAATAAAATTGATGCCATGCTAATATCAGAAACCGTTTCACCGACAATACAGTGTTTTAGATCCCACAATACTTTACTTACATCCACTGAACACCCAGACGTTACTGCTCACGGTAGCGCAGCTATTCTAGTCCGGAGAAGGTTGAAACATGATCCACTACCGAAATACGTTACTCAAAAAAATACATGTAAGGAACATCAGAGTTTACAAAGAATTATGGAACAAACCAATACGAGTCATTTTTTCAAAACTTTCAACAGCGGTTTATAATAGGAGATGACTAGAATGAGAACACACCCATTGAGCATCGAGACTAACAATTTCCAAAGGTCGTAATCTAATGGAAGTGATAACAAACAACAATTTAGACGTTGTAACATTTGCCACTTTTTTTTCGAAAAGAATGACAAATATTAATTTCAAAACTAACTACGACACTGGAGTCTGAATTGTTGAGGGAAGCAATTCTTCCCCTCTCTACTACATGCCTTCACCCAACAAACCAAGAACTGTGGTATACTCTATGCGTCCCAGTTCTGTGACCAAACTGGTACAATTTTTATAATTCAATGATGCAGTGCCCCAAGAATGTAAGGACTATTGAGTATGTGTAACGCCCTTACGTGCAGTTCCTTCATTAGTAAACTCGGGCGCCAGACTATTTGCTTCTGAGGGCGTCACCCTCGCCTATCGAGCTCCTCCGGAATGTCCAGAAGCTCGAGCCTAGGTAGACTCCAGTGGAGAATGAAGTGGGTAGCTGTTGGAGGTAGAGGTGTCACCAATAAAACACGCGATTAACTAAAAAATTACTCTCTATTCACTTCAAATAAACAAACATTCCAAAATAACAGGTCTCAAAGTCCTTAAAACAAATCAACAGTTCGTATCAGGTACAACAGTCCTTAATCTATATCACAAAATCTTCACAGTCCTTAACCTCTAAAACCCAAGTCCCAAATCTACTTGTCAATCACCAAAAGTCCAGTAACATTCCGTGAAGGGCTTAGAGTGCACATAAAGCGATTACAGTGGCGAGTTACTCGACGTATAAGGCATCAGAAAGAAGTAGGCATGCAAAATGACGTAGGCATAAAAATGGGTTAGGCATACCAATGAATCAGGCAGAGAATAGATAAGGCATTCGCTCATCAGAAAATTGCTCATGCATGAAAGTGACTAAGGCCGTGTGAAAGAAATAATAATATCACGGGGTTAAAGCGAGAGGGGGCGGAAACCAAAGCCTCACTCAGGCCAACATGGACCATCCAAGCGGAGGGGGTCCTGGGGCACGGTTCCGCACGGCGCAACTAGTGTCCTTGCGCAACAGAACCCCTCGAAGAGAACTGCCAAGGCCCAGCCCAAATCGGAGTGACCGGCGGTATGGTGTGCGCACGCGCAAACCACCGCGCGTCCACCCGCGATGACGACAGGACCGAGGTCGAATCAAGTGCCTGCCGCACAGCAGCCCACGCCACGGAAAACTTCGGACTCAGCACGATTGAGCTTTGCCCATCTCGCACATCAACGTCAGTCCCGGGAGATGGACAGCAGGAGTCCGCCGAGGTAAAACGGCCCACAACCTAGGGACGATTGAGTTTCCTCATCTCGGCACCCAGATGTCGGATACGCAATACCGGCTAAAGGACCCAGCCGACACCCGTGACCAACCCGTGCCTTCCAGGGGTCGGTTCGACAAACGACAACAGGGGGGGGCACACCACGACCCTCACCGCGCAGCAGCCCACGTCACGGAAAACTTCGGTCTAAGCACGATTGAGTTTCCTCATCTCGTACATCAACGTCAGCTCCGAGAGATGGACAGCAGGAGTCCGCCAAGATAAAACGGCCCACAATCTAGGGACGATTGAGTTTCCTCATCTCGGCACCCAGATGTCGGATCCGCAATACCGGCTAAAGGACTCGTAAAGGACGTGATGCCCTAAACGCCCTCCTGCAGCCGTCGTTCGGTCTCAACGATCGAACCTCACACTCACCTCCTGGAATCTCGTCCTCCACAAGTGGTCCTCCGGTCCCTCTCTATACCCCTTTCCTACCTTGGTATGTCTGCCTACCACTGAACTCACTACCAGCACTCACAACACTGGCTGGACCCTCCCCACTAAACGGTAGAGGCTTTCCTCTTATTTTGAGTTCCGCGCCGTACGAGGAACTGCCGTTCCAGTGCTCGACTCGCCTATAAATACCATTCTCGGTCCCCTCCAGCAACATAAGTCGTGCGCACTGCAGATGGAAGTGGGAATGATCGGTCGGTGTCCCCACCGCTCGGTGCGATCTCGCTGGAGTCGATCAAGGTCAACGGGTTTCTGCCACGCAAACAAAACTACTTCTTTACATATGTTAAACAGAGATTTCTAGACGTAGATAACAGGAATTGCAGTAAGTTTTATTCAAGTGTTAATGTTTTTGGTAATGAAAATGCATTAGAATTAGGAAATAAAAAGTATAACCTGGATGTAGACTCTGGACATTAAAGATTTTTTCGATCTGAACTTGATGAAAGCTTTCAAGGTTGATACAAATGAACAACTCGCAGATGTTTTAACAAAGGCTTTAACCAGCGAACAGTTTCTACACTTAATTTCACAAAGTTCAAAAGAATATATATATATATATATTTCACAATTAACAAAAAGAATAACGCAAGTAAATTAAATTAAATATATATAAATATATTTGTGATATGAACCATTTAGTTTCTTTTTCTTTTCTCTTTCAGTTGGCAAATCGTAAAGTCCTGAATATCCGAGCGATATGGGAAATTTTTTTTTCAAGTAATCACGCTTAACAAGCGTAAAGTCCTAAATATCCAAGTGATATGGGAAATTTTCAAGTAACCACGCCTAACAAGCGTAAAGTCCTAAATATCCAAGCGAAATGGGAAATATGGGTAACCACCCATAACTAACGTAAAGGCTGAAATATCTTAACGATATGGACAATAAGTGGTATCAAATATTTCATAATCTATGCTACTGATAACATGTTAGCATGGGAGGGGGTTCTATTTTCTCTCTACCCAGTTACGCAAAGAGATTAGCGAATTACACGTTAAGGAAGTTGTACGTTGTACTCCCCTCTGCTCACTCGTGTAAATAAATGATGCAAGTTATAAATTACATAATGATATACGTCGGCATGGGAGGGGGTGTTGAGGGAAGCAATTCTTCCCCTCTCTACTACATGCCTTCACCCAACAAACTAAGAACTGTGGTATACTCTATGCGTCCCAGTTCTGTGACCAAACTGGTAACTGTTAATGATAAACCAAAAACCCCATTCTATTCTGTGAAAGTGACGAGGGGCGACGGTATAATAAAGTTAACTTGAATGATTCCAGATACAAAGACTTGGCCATTTAATGTGATCGTCTAGCAAGGGTAGGACTCTACGTTATGTTTACGTAATAATTCAAGTTCGTGATAATTGAGATTAGTGAAAATAATTGGAAAACAAAGATGGTAAATAAAACACAACAATTAGACCCAAACAATCAACTCTTTATTCAGGGTCTAAAAAAATATAAGGGAGAGCCTCGGGCAGAAAACCCCTCATGTTAGGTGATGTTAGGGCACTTGTTTAAAACTAAATAGTCAATCATTAACAGCTAGCAAAGACAAGTATAACAGTTCTGAGAAAACTATAACAATACAAAACAGATAGTAATCATAATAACCAGAGCAACTTCCATAATACAAGAGTATAGTAACATGGTAAATATGGTAACTTCAATGGTACAACAAGAATTAATAATCATGGCAAATGTATACTTCAATAATACAACAGGATAATAATCATGGCAAATAAGTAAATGACTAATTATGACCATCGTCATGGTCACGGCCCCAGGGTATATGAGCCATAACTATAATATAGTAATAATATACTCCCCAGGGGGGTCAGTAAGTACTCGGCCTGATTTTTAAAAAATCAACTATAAATGAGAATGCCATCAAACTCCTGCAGAATCTTCTACATTACGACAAAAAAATAAATCAGTAGTTATCTCTAACGTGCAACCCCTTGGGGGGCTAAAATAACGGCTTAATGATTATTCAAGCAGATTCGAATATCTCGAGAACTAGAGATAGAATCAACACGAAATTTGGTATTAATTCTTTTCTCTGAATACAGAGAATAACTTTATGACACACTTCCACTTGCACCCCTTTGGGGGGGTGTCTAGCCGAGTTCCAGCTGAGTTTTCTGTGAGTAATTCATACCTGGGAAACTAGACATAGGATTGAGGTCAAATTTCACAATAACAATTAAAATCATCAACTCACAATTTCTGCATATGCCTCATTCACTTGCACCCCCCAGGGGGGTCAGTAGGTACTCGGCCTGAGTTTTAAAAATTCATAAAAAATCAACCATACATGAGAATGCCATCAAACTCCTGCAGAATCATCTACATGTCGACAAAAAAATAATACAGTAGTTATCTCTGACTTGGAACCCCTTGGGGGGCTAAAATACCGGCTTAATGATTATTCAAGTAGATACGAATATCTTGAGAACTAGACATAGAATCGACACGAAATTTGGTATTTATTCTTCTCTCTTAATACAGAGAATAACTCTATGACTCACTTCCACTTGCACCCCCTGGGGGGGGCTAGCCGAGTTCCAGCCGAGTTTTCTGTGAGTAATTCATAACTGGGAAACTAGACATAGGATTGAGGTCAAATTTCACAATAACATTAAGAAGCATCAACTCACAATTTCTGCATATGCCTCGTTCACTTGCACCCCCCAAGGGGGTCAGTAGGTACTCGGCCTGATTTATAAAAATTCATAAAAAATCAACTATACATAAGAATGCCATCAAACTCCTGCAGAATCTTCTACATTATGACAAAAAAATAAATCAGTAGTTATCTCTGACTTGCAACCCCTTGGGGGGCTAAAATAACGGCTCAATTATTATTCAAGCAGATTAGAATATCTCGAGAACTAGACATAGAATCGACACGAAATTTGGTATTTATTCTTCTCTCTTAATACAGAGAATAACTCTATGACTGACTTCCACTTGCACCCCATGGAGGGGGCTAGCCGAGTTCCAGCCGAGTTTACTGTGAGTAATTCATACCTGGGAAACTAGACATAGGATTGGGGTCAAATTTCACAATAACATTAAGAAGCATCAACTCACAATTTCAGCATATGCCACATTCACTTGCACCCCCCAGGGGGGTCAGTAGGTAGTCGGCCTGATTTTTAAAAATTCGTAAAAAATCAATCATACATGAGAATGCCATCAAGCTCCTGCAAAATTATCTACATGTCGACAAAAAAAATAATTCAGTAGTTATCTCTGACTTGCAACCCCTTGGGGGGCTAAAATAACGGCTTAATGATTATTCAAGCAGATTCGAATATCTCGAGAACTAGACATAGGATCGACACGAAATTTGGTATTTATTCTTCTCTCTTAATACAGAGAATAACTCCATGACTGACTTCAGAGAGAAGAATAAATACCAAATTTCGTGTCGATTCTATGTCTAGTTCTCGAGATATTCGTATCTGCTTGAATAATCATTAAGCCGTTATTTTAGTCCCCCAAGGGGTTGCAAGTCAGAGATAACTACTTAATTATTTTTTTATCGACAGGTTGATAATTCTGCAGGAGTTCGATGGCATTCTAATTTATGGTTGATTTTTTGTGAATTTTTAAAAATCAGGCCGACTACCTACTGATCTCCTGGGGGTGCAAGTAAAAGTGGCATATGAAGTTAATATTTGTTTATTTTCCTGGACGCTATTGCCAAAATTTACATCAATCCCATGTCTAGTTTGCCAGATAAGAATATTTTTATTGAAAACTCGTTCGTCATTCGGCATATTCGACCCGGAGGTGCTGTGGAATGAGTGCTGGTGATGGATTTTTCATGAGCCATCGTAGTAGAGAACGTACCGTATCCAGGTTCCAACGTAAAAATAGAAAAATCCCAAATTATCTCGGCGAATCAAAATTTTTTGCATCGCTATCCGGCCAATATTCCAGTGGCGTACAAAAAATTCTGTACAAAACTCGGCTATCTTACTCGGCTGTTTTCACATCAGTGCATTTAATTCCATTTAACAACTTTCATATCTACCTTAAGCAGCTTCAAGTAAATTCGGGAAAAAATCGAAGAATGAATAAAAACATGGATTTTTTCCTGAAAATCGTTGAAATATGGTTTCAATACGATTGAAAACTTGTTCAAAGGCTTGCCAAATCTAATGACCCGGATTTGAGGCGAATGCGGAAATCGACACTTGAACTGAATATTTGGAAATTAATAGTAGATCTGGAAAATTCAGAAAAATGTTTTCGAAACTATTGTTCAATTGTCACATTTTATATTGGTCGTAAACCAAGGGAATTAGACTCAGCAAGCATCGATGTGATATTTTTCTGCAAGCTGCCGCAACTCAGGCAAAAAGCTACTATTATATATTTAAGTCCACGTCATCACGAGTCGTCGGCAAAAAGCTAATACTATACATTAAAGTCCACGTCATCACGAGTCATCGGCAAAAACCTAATATTACACATTAAAGTCCACGTCATCACGAGTCGTCGGCGAAAAGCTAAATATTATACATTAGTGTGCTCGTCATCACGAGTCGTCAACATTAAACTTACCGGAAAAATCAATTCTTTTTCATCCTAAACATTTGGGATTTGAATTTGAACTGCCTCATTGCTCTCGCCATCAGAGGCGCCGTCTTTTTCTTTTTCTTTATAGGAGAACAAGGTTCCTCCATTCTATCCACAATTTGTGATTCGTCTGAATTAATTTCATCGGCCTTTCTTTTTTTCGAAATACTGTCTGGTTTCTCTATGCGTTTAAATTTCACTATTGGAAATTGGCTGTCATCATAAGTCCAGATCTTTTCATTCTGAGCAGGAGAGGAACTCATCTCGGTTATTGTTTCTGATGCCATATTTCGATAAGTATCGTCTGTATTGGCGTGACTGTTCGAACGAGCGGCGAGCTTCGATATATATACGGGTTCTTACCTACCCAGGTACCTATCACCTTACTTTCTAATATACCTAATTACTTACATAACAACAAACAAATAATTCAATCCCATACACCTGCCGACCTGATTTCTATGATACCTACATTTAATACATTTAATTCCATTTAACAACTTTCATATCTACCTTAAGCAGCTTCAAGTAAATTCGGGAAAAAATCGAAGACTGAATAAAAACATGGATTTTTTCCTGAAAATCGATCAACTGCGACAGGAGCATTAGATTTTAGGTTTGGCTGCATTAGGATTTTCCAGCATTCATTTTAGAGTCGCTGAAATGTGGGAAGTTACAGAATGAACCCCAGTTCAACAACTGAGCTGGCTTCAGTAGACTACATGTTATGAATTTCTCTCCTGTTTCCCACTTCTCTGTTAGCTTGATTTAAACTACTGTAACAGGTAGCTAGTAATTAGGTAGAAGCCCAGAACCAACAGAAATATAGGTAAATGTATTAACAGAAAACCATTCTGCTGCTGTGGCAATTCATCTTCAAGGTGATCGACTTATCATCTATTGTAGGTATAGATTTCATCTTAGCTGAACCATATAAAATCAATTTGAAGTGATATCACAATACTCCATGAAAATCAAAGAAGGTGACACAAGAATCATACAGCTGGTACTAACCAATACCAATAATAAGATCCCCCATATTAGGTCCCCCATATAAGGGAGCACTAAATGTGGAGGTCAGTTAATAATAAAATATATTTGTAGTTCGTGTGTGAAAGATTAATAAACATGCATTAATACTTACTGCTTTTCTTGATCATCATATTGATATCTATTGAAGAATTTGCAAGGATTGATGATTCATTTCTAATAGCTCGAATTTTGGATGGCAAAACATATATAATGATTTATTTAAAAGATGTTCTTTGTAGATGTTTTCTCTATCATTTCTTGTAATTCAGAACTCATTAAGTTTTTTTTTGCAGGGGAAATATGAGTTTCCTCATAAGCGCCATTTCCAACAGTGAGACCATCCGTTTTATAAGCTGCGTAGGTCCCAACAATGAATTCGGTGATATTCGGATTGATCAACAAACATTTATTCAGTGACAATTATAAGAATCGATAAAATACGTGAGTATAAAAGTATGTTCCTCTCTTCACAAAGAAAGGGTTTTATATGGCGTTTCTCCTTTTATATTGCCCCTGAAAATAAAAATGCTTGGCAGATTTTACAGATGAAAAATTGAAGCAACATTCTACAAAGAGGTTGAGGCATCAGGTTCAGATTCTTTTTTTCTTTAAGAAGCAACCAAAACCTTTTTATTTTTTTCTTTAGATATGATTTACAGAGATTCAAGATTTTTCACTATATGCATCGGCAAAAATATGTACTAAGATCTCAATATATCCCATTTCATTGAAGTAATTTGATTTGTTGGAATATGATTGAGTCTTTAAAATGAGAAACGTGATTTGAGAAATAATCCAACGCTTTGTGGAAGTCGAAAGAAACAAGGAACTTAACAGAATCTTGAAGACTAAAGTCTAAGGCAATCCATTAAGCAATGATCAATATATCTTCTTCTTGAAATAACCAAATGTTTTATTGATAAAGCAACTGAGGTTTCCTCTATTAAATAAAAAAAGCTAACATAAAATTTTTTTTACATACTCGTATCTCTTTACTATTTGAGTCGACTTCAACCTATAACAACTGTGTCAGAACTCATCTTTAGTTCTGGTATTATATGAATGGCAATTGCTTATTTGAGTGAACTTAATTTTGTTAGAATGAACGAATTTAGTAGTATCCTATTATTTTTCAATTGTTCGCGATAAATACGAATATACAGGGTGATTCTTTGACTACTTCGTTAATTTTAATCGAAGGTTCTTGACATCAAAAGAAACATTTTTTCCATATTCAGCTGCGTTAAAAAGTTATAAGAATGTTAAGTTTTCACATTGGGCAAATACCCCTCTGTAGTCCAGTATAGTTTGGATGAAAATTATCTTCCACTGTATCCACTATCGAATCTGAATTGTTTAAAAACATTATTTTCCCTCTAAGAAATGATTCACTCACTCATGTTCCATCAGATGAGATCCATATTCAGAAGGAAGATACAAAATACTAATTTTCTGGTAAAAAAAATTCAACACTATAAACGTATATTTTTGTTTCCAACTTTCTAAGACAGGTGGTTGTCATATTGCAATTGAGTCTCGTGAATCACGTGTGGATTGCTGCCTGTCCAATAACGCATATTTTGCTTATTGACAAAGGCATTGAGTCAAAAATAAGCTTCATCGCTGAAGTTGATTTTTCGAATAAAATTATGATCCTGGAGGAATCGGAGAACGTATGTCGCTTCAAATGGTCCAACGGCTTCAATTCTTGAGCCAGTTTGGGTGTAAACCAAGATCCCTTAGATTTCAATAAAAATTCGTGAATATATTGAGGTGATCGATATCTGACTCATCCTCAAATTTCGTTGTCGTAGCTTTTTCCATCTAAAGATATGATCATTTTTTCATTCACTCAAGAGAAAAGAGAAATGACATGAAGTCCCGGTGATTTTCTCTGAACGATGGCCATCACAGATCGATATTCGATTGACAAATGCCGGGCTCATTAATCAGTGTAATTTTAATCAAAATTATTCATAACGGAAATCATAGAGATAGAATTCAATCTTGGTGGCTGAAATAATATACGTTGTCAAAATTCAGAAAAACACTGACGTAAGTTTTTAAGGAAGGGAATTATAGCTTTGAACAAAACTTGGGAAAATTATGAGAAGTTATTTTTAATTTGAGATATAGGTTTGTTCATTCATTAGGGGTTCATATTTGCATCACATTGTCCCATAGTACGAGAAAAGACTATTGTTCACCTGGTTAGAGTGCTCATAGATTTGTTATGGTTTGAATATTTACTCGCATGTAGCTCAACAAGAGCCCCTGATGCAATCTGACCTCACGTCAGTGCTTTCTAATTTTTTTTTCACTCAGAGCCAGAAAAAATGATTTATGATTTTTCAAACTACCATATTTCTGAAGTTTTTCTCCTTGACAGACTTTCTTGAGTATTGACCAGTGGACAGGTCTATGAGGTCTCTTGATATCATACTATTAAAAATATGAAATATAAAGTTAATATTTTTGAAGTGATGTTACTTTACTTCATGATTATTCTCTCTACTGAACCCCAATAACAGATTACAAGTGTTCCCAGATTTAGGTGTGGAATTATACTTGATTGAAGAAATTGAGTTTAATCACCTAAATTTGCATCTGAAAATCCCACTAGGTAATCTTTAAAAAAAATCAAGTTAGGTCATTAATATTGGGTTATGTGTGATGGTATTAGAAAAAGAGTTCACTGGTTCAACTGTATATTCAATATCATTAACAAAGTAAAAACCGAATTCTGTATTTCAGCTTCTTGACAGTCGTCTTTTCATCTTTCTCTCTCAGTGACTGACTGGTCGGTGGTCGGAAAAAGAACAGAAGTGAAGCCCTCCCCCTCGGGTCCCCACCATAGAGCCGCGGTCACAGAATCTTCTGCTCTTGCGGAACAAAAATGTTCCTCTTATAATTAATATGAATCTATTCTATTTAGACTATAATCAATTACTGAACTTGCCCTAAATTTTTGGTTTTTATATTCAAAGTATTTGTTTTAATTATGTAATGAAAAACATAAATATGAAATGACGGTTATTCATAGATTATGTCAAATTTCAATACCTTACCATAAAATAATTGTTCTCAGAATAACTAGAGTGAATTATTACCACATTAAAATGTTATTATAATTTCTCTGTGGCGGATAGCTCCAAATAAAATAGTGTTCTTAGGTTCCTTGTCGCTTTGATTGTGGTTGAAACAGTTATTTGTAGCTTTCTTAAAAAAATGTGAAAAATATTGCAAAGATAATTTTAATTATACATGCATCATAACAAACATTCAAAGTAAAATTCTATTATCTCAAAACAAATCTAATCTCATATGAGATTAATTTGAAGCATTCCTATGTAAGAATAGATATAATTTAATGCACCCTGAAAGTCTGAAGCTATAAAGAATCAGCTCTTCTTAAAGACAAGTCTTCAATTCATCAGGTCCTGACAGAAAATACATTACCTATTTCAACGGTCATCATAAAAATATACCGAAGTATCTATGTGACTGATGGAAATCTTTCTCTATTTATTATGGAATATTACTCTAGGTTAAATAGGTGCTCGATATCATCAATAATGAATATAGCAAATGGCAATTTAGATTTTGTGGTGAATGTTGGACAAAAATTGTTCATTGGTTAATTTCATCTATACTGTTTAGTGGTGGAACCATAGACTGGAGAGATTTCTCCAACCTTTTCATTTTGTAGAAATATTTTATAAAAGAAAGACATAAAATATGGACATATTGAAATAATCTGATTATTGAATCATTTCAGCACAGAGATGGATTTGGGAAAATTAGAAAATTTGGACAAAATTATATCGATTTAATTCCATTCAATTTCAATTATCTCAAAAATGGAACAACTTAGAATCAAAGATGATGAATGATTTTATCTGCAAAAAGACTAATGATTCTAGGAAGTACAAGATATGGACCTTTAGTTCAAGTGATATTTTTGTTATTCATGCAATTTAACCAAGAATGAAATTAATCTATTGATGCCAAAATATCCATGACTGTTATCAAAAACTTTCTCCAACAGATCAAATCAATTGATATTGTCTTTTGAATATTACAGGTGAAAATGCAATATTGTTATGAAATTTCAACACCTTATATCTTTCGAACAGGGCCAACTTTGGAAAATTGTTGTAGGGGAAAATGTTTGTTATGACGTCAAGAATCTATGGTTAATGGTTAAAGACTCATCCTGTATATTCGACAAAATTTAGATTGACATATAGTGATCTTTACTCGTATGTGTCGTAGTGCTTCGTTACTAAGAACAATTTTTGTCTTATTATGATTGTCAATATTTGAATCCAGAGGAATTGAAAAATCTATAGACAAACAAAATTGTGGCCCAAGTAATGAATGAAGAAATTTCGATGTTCATCATGGAAATCATAATATCTGCAACTGAAGTCGTACCTACCTACTAAAACATTATTCTGAACAAATGATCGTAATCATCATTCCAGTTCCTTGAAGTTAAACGGTCACCGTTCAAATTTGGTTGTACGTACTGCTACACAGAGCCTTCAGAGCGAGTGCTGCGTAGATCGAGCACTAAGCACTGGACTTTGAACAGTGCTCAGAAGTACGAAACATCTTTGAGTACATTCTCAAGTACTATAACAATGGTTTGGTGCAGCTTTGATTGAAGATGTTTTGTATTGTACAATTATTCGTCGACTGATTTATTATACCCGACAGGATTCCTCAATTCAATTACGTTTGTGTTATGTATTTTAGATGCTTCTTTCAATTAGGGTACTAATAATTTTGAAATATTATAATTTCATCAGAAATGGAGCTTCAACTTCTCTTCAATTATGGTTTGCTGGTCAGTCATTTTTGAATGAACAATAAATCGAAAAAACTTACCTGGGTGCATAATGGCACACGAAAAGAGTGCAGTACGGCATTTTCGTTAAATTTCCTCTGTGGTACTGTGTATTTTCACATCCAAGAAGTTTCGTATTTCCCCATATCAACTGAAACTTAAACTCATTTGAAATATTCGAAATTTCAACAAAGTAACTAAATCAGTTTAAGTGGTGAAGTTTTCGGAACTGAAAATACATTGCAACACCGTTGATTAGCTCACTACTGAAGCTTTGCTAGCTTGCGTGAATTGAGATTACCATTGAATTCCTCACAGCAGAATACATGACGCTTCTTGAATTTTATTTATTACTAGCTGACCCGACAGACTTCGTCCTGTCAAAAAGATTTGTAATGTGGCAGTTTTTGTGCCTACGTATTTAAAAAAATTCTCCTGAGCAGAATCGTCACCCTGGTTCATAGGGCGTTGTGAATAAAAAATAATTAAATAAAACATATATAAGGATTTAAAAGTAAGTAATCGCTTTATTGTTAATCATGTGAATCTACATGATTCTGCAATCATAGACTGTCAATTCAAAATGGACTATGTTTTGTTGCATCCGCATTATGTTCTCTAAAATACACATATAATATACAAAGAAGAAAAAGCTACAAGAAGAAAAATCAAGGAAGTTTGGAGGTACATATAATATCAGCATCTCGGTTGGCTCAAGCACAACATTAATATAAAACAGTTAATTCATCTAGCTCATCATGCGACTTCCTTCGACTTTGAAGATATTTCAGCCAACTAAGATTGAATTGATTAGAAATCTTAAACTTCATAAACTTAATGAGATCTCTAACAGATATAAATAATATAATTCGATGAATTTTAGGAGATTCTCACCTGTGTGTAATGTCCATTACTTTTATTCCACTGATTGGGAAATATATATTTTTTATTTTCGTTGAACCACTCATTTATTACTTTTCCCCAATTTGGTTTCATTTTCTTACTGGAGCAAGAGAGATATAGATTTTGACCAACTCCATTTGGGAATTCAGCTGAAAAATACCTTCGGTGAATGAACGATTTTTGTTTTTGTACAAGGTGTAAGTCACGATGGAACAGTACTCAGGCACGCATCGCGCATTTTGCGTACGAGCGTATCATCGTAATGGTGATTCAGTAGTAACTGCTAAACTTCTCTATCGTGCGGAATATCGTAAACGCCTGTGCGAAATGACGATAGCATTAGGAAATTAATATTAATAATAATAATAATAATGTTGAGGACGAGATATTGTTGATGATGGAGCTCGTGCTGAATGATTGTTTGGGCTATTACCATCATCTATTGTGGCTGTAATGTTTCCCGACGTTTCGATAGACATCTTATATCTTTATCAAGGAGGAAAAGTAAAAACTTTTTGAAAATTATCAATTTTCAAATAAGTCAATATTGACAGAAGTCATGAAAGAAAATGAACGATGTTATATACTCATCTTTCAAACAATAAAATGAATTTCGATGATTAATATTGGTTTTTATTTCTTTAATATCGAAATATTGTACAAATTTTGTGGCAGTTGAAATATAGTTCAGTTAACTATTTTCACATTTATGAACTGAACATGTGGCAGTAATTATTTAGGTTATATCACCTATTGACGACTCGGCAGTCAGTAGAAGAATTGAATTATATACATGTCCGAGCGAAGCTGTTGTTTGGTTGCTTTTATTATTTAGTTTAGTTTCCTGGGATATTCTGAAAATCATTGTAACAATTGAAGTGTCCAAACTTGCTACAATTATTCCCGTCCATAAGAGAAATGATGTGGAGGATGTCTCTAATTATCGACCTATCTGTATCCTCAGTGTTTTCTCCAAAATTATTGAGAGAATAGTCCTAAATCGAATGACTGCATATCTGGACGGTTTCAATCTGTTAAGTAGCTGTCAACATGGTTTCAGATCGAAAAGATCGACCCAGACTACTGCCCTGGACTTTGAATACGTCTATGAGTCCTTTGATAAGGGTTTTTATGTGACGGGTCTGTTTTTCGACCTCTCTCGTGCTTTCGACTGCATTTCGTTCGAGTTTATAATAGACAAACTCTATCATCTCGGTTTCCGTGGTGTCTTCTCGGACTGGTTGTCCAGTTTTATAACTGATCGCGTTACGTCGGTGAAAATGTGGGATTGTTGGTCCTCGAAACGCACAAATGAGTTAGGGGTTCCTCAGGGCTCGATCTTGGGTCCTCTGCTTTTTATCACCTTCATCAATGATCTGCCCAACCATCTGGTCTTAACTTTAGCTCATTTGATAATATATGTAGACGATCTGTCAATTGCTGTCTCAGCACAGTCGCTTGATGAACTCAAGAGTATATGTGAAGCTCTTATAGGTCAGTTTGAAAATTGGTGTAGGATAAATGCCTTAATAATAAATATCGAAAAAACTGAATGCGTCCACTTTGCAAAAAGAATTTCCACTACATGTTCGTTCGACTTGCACCATGGGAGCGAGTCCCTGAGTTCTAAGGAAGATGTTCCTGGGAGTCTTTGTGGATGATAAGTTGAGATGGTGTAATCATGTAAACCATGTTTGTAAGAAGATAAGCTCAGCTTTCTATGCTATTAGCCGTATAAAGGATACTCTTCCTCAAAAAATAGTAATTAATGTATATTATAGCTTAGTTTACAGTCATATGTCCTACTGTATACTCCTTTGGGGTAACTCGGTTGATTTTGATAGAGTTTTAAAATCTCAAAAACGTATAATAAGATTAATCTTTGCCTTCATCCCCGTACCTCATATCGGCCTGTGTTCATTGCACATAATATACTTACTGCACTTTGTGTATATATCTATAATGTATATGATGAATAACCAAAACAGATTTGACACACTTTCTAGTTTTCATAGCTATTTCACCAGAAATACTGATGCATTGTCTATTCCATTGCGTAGAACCACAAAATTCCAATCATCCATCTCATATAGCGGAATCAAGCAATTCAATCATTTGCCATCCAAGGTGAGGTCTATGAATGGATGAGCTTTCAGAACGACGGTGAAAAATATCTTAATGAAGAAGTCTTATTACAGTGTTAATTAATACCTAAATGATGTCAATATTACTGTGTAATTTTTTCTTTTCTTTTTAAGGTAACGCTGACCTGTCCTATACGTTTTCATGTCGAACTGGATCAATAAATTATTATTATTATTATTATTCATATATAGATGTGAAACCCGACATTGCCCATTTGCAATAAAGAATTTGAGGATTTTTAGGGCGAAATTTCCAATTGTATTAGACAGTGTATGTTCAATTAAACTCTTGTAAATATTGTATCATTGGTAGGAAAGAGCAGTCAATGTTGTTGAAGAAAAATATTTATGATAGAAGTCGGGTAGAATTATTATTTGGGCAATAATCATCACTTGGAAATTAGTTGATGCTTATCGTCCAAATAATACTTCTATAGTGAGTGTTGTTCAATATTTTTATGTGGACCACATACTATCGAATTAACATACTATCGAGTTGATTTGAAAATTTTCTCGATATTGCATACTTACTAGTTATCACAGCGACATGTTTAAATTCACAAGTTTTTGATACTTGTAGTGCCAATTGCTCAAGTTTGGAGTCCCATTTCTGAAAAAAAAAATAGTTTTTTCACTATTCATTATGAGTGAATTAATGAAATATATTTCATCAAAAGCAAACTTTTTTATTTACATGTTTAGAGTCGTTTTATTTTTAAGTTACCTTCAAAAAACTTTGATTAAAGCGGTGATGTAAGGTCCGATTCCTTATTTTAAGTTTTTGTACCAGTTGCGAGTAGTTATTCGAAGACGTCTATAAATAATATTAGTTAGCCAGAGATGAAGAACTTCTAACTAACGGACATTATAGATATACAGGGTGAGTCTTTGACCACTGTGTTAATTTTAACCATAGGTTCTTGAGATCAAAAGAAACACTTTTTCTATTACGGTTTTTCCATATTCAGCTGCGTTAAAAATTTATAAGCATTTTTACATTTGGCAAGTACCCTCTGTAGTCCAGTTTGGTTTGAATAAAAATACCTTCCACGGTATCCACTAATGAATCTGAATTGTTTAAAAACATTATTTTCCCTCTGAAAAATAATTAACTCACTCATGTTTCATCCGATGAGGTCCATATCCTGAAGGAAGATACAAAATAATAATTTTCTGGTAAAAAAATTCAACACCATAAACATAGATTTTTGTTGTTATAATATAATTTATTTTTATTTTAAGAATATAAACCATCCCTCTAGTGAGAAATTTCATAAAAACCTCAGAATTATTGGATGTTATCATCATACATTTGTAATTTTCTTCTTAAAATTTCCAAATGATGAAAACCATCATTTCTATGAAAATTTCGAAGCAAGAGGTTGCTTGATGATTATTTTCTGTACTGAATCCCAATAACAATTTACTTGGATAGATTACAAGTATTCCCAAATTTAGGTGTGCAATTATACTTGCTTGAAGAAATTGAATTTGTTCACCTGAATTTGCTCCGGAAGAAAACCAACTAGGTGTTCTATAATAAAAAAAATTTTGTTAGATCATTAATATGAATCCTTTCTGCTTAGACTATAATTAATTACTGAACATGCGTAAATTTTTGGTTTTTATAATCAGAGTATCTGTTTTAATTACGTAAACAAAAACATAAATATTAAATAATGGTTATTCAAGGATTATGTGAAATTTAAATACCTTACCATAGAATATTAATTTATTACCGTAAGCCAAGAGAGAAAAAATTAATAATTGCAAAGTTTTTTCAAATGAAAGATAATATCTGTAACCATTATTGATCTTTAGTTGTAATTTTCCTTAGAATAACTAGAGTGAATTATTATCACATTCACATTATTATCATCTTCAAAAAAAACTGTGGAAAATATTTTAAGGAAAATTTCTATAGTTTGAAATTATTCAATTCTGTATGAAATGATTATGGTCGGAAAATGCATTTTATTCTAATCTTTCTTGTTTATGAGCTCATAACTTCTAGTTTCAATTTTGATTGAATTTTAATTAACCATGCATCATAACAAACATTCAGAAATATTAAAACTAAGTTAAATTCTATTATCTCCTAAGTTCGTGAACCAGGTTGAATCGGTGTATTAAATATAGATGTGAAAAAACTCCATTAAAGGTGCAAAATAAATCTAGGAGACAGGGTTCGAAGATTTTAAAACTAATATGAGCTTAATTTGAAGCATTCCTATGTTAGAATAGATAAAATTTAATGAACCCTGAAAGTCTGAAGCTATAAAGAACCAGCTCTTCATAAAGACAAGTCTTCAATTTAACAGGTCCTGACAGAAAATACATTACCTATTTCAACGCTTATTACGACAATATACCGAAGGACCTATGTGAGTAATGGAAAACTTTCTTTCTATTTATTATGGAATATTACTCTGGATTAAATATCAAACAAGATGATAGACATCATTAATAATGAATACAGCATATGGCAATTTAGATTTTGTAGTGAATGTAAGACAAAAATTGTTCAGTGGTTAATTTCATCTATTAGTTTTTAGTGGTGGAACCATAGACTGGAGAGATTTCCCCAACATTTTGTAGAAATATTTAATAAAGACATAAAATATGGCAACATTGAACAAATCTGATTATTGAATCATTTCAGCACAGAGTTGGATTTGGGAAAATCAGAAAATTTGGACAAAATTATATCGATTCAATGCCTTTCAACTTCAAATATCTCAAGAATGGTACAATTTAGGAGAAAAGATGATGATTGATTTTATCTGCAAAAAAACTAATGATTCCAGGAAGTACAAGATACGGACCTTTAGTTCAAGCGATATTTGTTTTTCATGAAATTTAACCAAGCTGTACTGTAGTAGTGAGAAACACACAAGAAATGGAATAAATCTATTGATGCCAAAACCTGCATGACTGTTATCAAAAACCTTCTACAAGAGATCATTTCAATTGCTATTGTCGTTTGAATATTACTGGTGAAAATGCAATATTTTTATGAAATTTCAACACCCTATATCTTTTGAACGGGGCCAAATTTCGAAAAATGTTACACTGTAAAAATAAAATTCTGCGCTCAAACTCCTCAGGAGTTTGAGAATTTTTTTTTCAATCAAACCATTTTAATTTGAATTAATCGTAAATTGATTACTCCAAATGAACTATTTTTCTTGATTAAAATAACCTAGTTGATTATAGAGAACAGCTAAAACATTCGCCTGAAACTTTTCACATTTCAGCGAAATGAAAGAAACAACTGATTCAACATAAACATACAATTACAAGAAATTGTTTATGCACTTGTCTCAATATCCATAATTGATTGATACAAATACATTATTCTAAATAGGTTTTAACGAAACCATTCGTTCGTTTCATTTTTATTTGTTTAGTAGAACGAAGGTACGGTTGTCGTAAATTCTGTCAGTTGATGCAACGACTACAGTTTCTTGAGACAAGAATCTCGTGAGATTATATTATTCGCCTCATTTACTTGAAGAAAACTATAAATATTTGAATAAAATTGAACATATAATTGTTGCAATATGAAGTGACATTTGTAAAAAAAATATTGCGTAATTGATTTAATAAAACGAATTAATTGTAGCAATTTTTTTATATTGGCTGCAATTAAATCAAAACTCTATCTCTTTTATATTAAATATATCCCATTTAAATGCAATTATTTGTGCATTTTACTCACAATATTGTTGTATTCGGTGATAAAGATGACATGGAATACATGATGCGCAAGCTAATTAAAGAATACGAAGTGGGGCTTAAATGTCAACTTAGAGAAAACCAAATATCTTTGTGTTGGTGGAGAACCGGGTGATCTGGTATTGGATGATGACAGGGATGAGATGATAACCCACTGCCTGGACTATAGCTATTGTAGCGGCAGGGAGTGTATAGGATCTCTTGGCGGCACTCTATATAGCCACGCATAGCTTAGTTCACAGCGCTTCGGTAGCCTAGGGGTTTGCGCTCAAGTTTCACACCGATTAGGCATTTAGGTGCCGGGTTCAACTCCCGACGGCTCCCTCAAAACTTCTAACCACTGCGTCTATGGCATGGCGCACACAAGCCTTACTGATGAGTCCAAATGTGTGCGTCAGGGACGAAACGCATAAGTAGGGATAAATTCCTTCGATTCTACATTGGTGACCCCGACGTGATGGGAACGGTTGTCTTCACGACGTGTCTTGAAAAGCAGACGGTTGACGCTTGAGGTATACTCGCTTCCTCTCTGCAACTTCCAACGAAACTCTAGACGCCTTTCCCATTCCGTACAATATTCATGGTCTGCCGCGGTATTCCGGTATTTATTAATATAAAGAGAAATTATTTTTCTGTGAAGAAAAATAATTCAATTTAACTCAAATCAATCAGTTTCTTAACCCAAGAAACTTTCACTTGACATAAGAGATACTATCATTTTTATCCACTGAATTCTCGACCCATTCAACTAAGATCCTTTAAATCAACTACAAATCGAGTTTCAGTGAAATGTAATATTTATTTACATGAAACCAAAATATTTATTCTACGAAAAGTATCAATAGTTACATACTAATTAATATTACCGTTGGATCAAATTTTTTTACCACCTGAGTCATTAACTCTGAGCTTGGTTGAAACTAATCAGTTTCTTAGCTCAAGAAACTTTTATTTAGGGTAAACGCCATTCTCAACCGTAGAGGGCGGTAGGGTCAAGTACTTTATGCATTTGGCTGTATTCAAACGTACGGAGTACTTGAGACAAATTAATATGGTTTGAGATGAGGAACTATTTTTACAGTGTATATGAAGAAAACTGTTTCTTTTGAAGTCAAGAATCTATGGTTAATATTAACGCCGTGTGCAAAGACTCACCCTAAATTTCTACCCTTTTATCACGAACTCTCAGTTTTTAATAGATAGTCATTTTAGTAATTTCATCATTTTTCATCCCCGGTCGATAACTTATCAATCGTCATTCAATTAGTTATCCCCGCCAGTTATCTACAGGTATCACTCCTGACCCTGTAAACAGCACGGAGTAGGGATGATAACGAAGCCGGTCTCCTGTTTCTCTCACACAGTAAGACTTCTCTCTCAGTTGTCGTCCATCATCATTGCTTATGCATCAAGTGTAGTAGTAACGATGACAACTATTATTTCGCTATATCAGTGTAACTCTCATCTTAACTATTAATCATTAATATTTTATTAATAACAATAAATTTATCAATTCTAGGTGTATTTTGCATAATTAGTAAATCAAGTTGTTTTCATAACCTGAAAAGTACTCAACAGGTGGTACGAGCTTTCACCAACAACGGCTTCTTTGCTGTAAGTATACTATTTTGATTTATATCAAAGATATATACCATGGATTCCTATTACACCTACAGATGTGCCAATTCAATTTAAACGTATGCAGTTCCCGATTAGATTGGTATTTGCAATGCCAATCAACAAATTCCAAAGTCAAACGATGTCTATTTGTGGTTTAGATTTGAGAACCCCATCTTTTTCACACGGAAACTTATACGTGGCATGCTCTTGAGTGGGTCAACCATCCAGTTTGTTTGTGTTAACTAAAGATGGACCCAACAAAAAATATTTTTCAAGCTATAGCATTAAGAGATTGATATTGCTTGTTAGTGGTTAGTGTTACTAACGTAATTGATTAATTAATGATATATAATTTTAAGGAATAAATTACAATAACTTGAAAATAATATTTCTCTTTTGTTATTTTTATATTCCCTAATCGTTCACAGTATTCCATGCCTATTTCACGCATATACCACATTCTTACACACTTACAATAAATAAATTATTTTTGGTCTACACTAGAAATTACTAAAAATTATTTATATGGCAAGACAACGTTTGCCGGGCCAGCTGGTAATATAGTAAAATGTGATATCTGATTGATAATGTATTTCAAAGAATTCCTTTCACGTTCTTCGACACTTATCGTCCGTACGAGCGGACAAACTCGAATTGGATTAAAGCGTACGAAGAACAATATCCTTACCCGAGAAAGAGGTGGTTTTCTATCTTACCAGCATTTGCATCGATGATACGGATGCTCTGGGTTGTCCTTCAATAGCACCATTTACTGCCATTAGTCTATATTTGTTGTGGGTACTAAGAATTTCATTTCTCGGTGAATCTTCCGCAGTCTCTTCAACAAAAACAAAATTTTAAAAATTAATCAGATAAATGGATTAAAAGTTGTAATAGTTATTACCGAGTATTGTGTGGGCGCATTTATTGAAAGCCTCTATGATAGGCAGTATCAATAAAAAACGGTAAAACAGAAAAAGCGGCCTACAGTATTTCATTTCACGAGCTATTCTTACTATAAACTGAAAAATATTCGATCGTGCATGAACACAATGTGGGAAATTCGATAGACGCATACCTACGTGATCGATATATATTTTATTGTTTTGCTTCACCAAGATAAAGCACACACTAACAAGCTTGTTTAAACTGAAAATTCTGTAACTCAATTCGTTTACCATTCAGTGTATAATTTCCTTATGATGAATAAATTGAACTTGAACTGAAACTATTCAATTTCATTTGAAAGTACTTGCAAACGTTCAAGATACACGGTCTAGCAAGAAATAAGTAAGATAATACAGGTATTAAATTTCAAAGGTTCTCATTTATTTTCCAGCAGTTTCACATATGTCATTCAACCAGTGTTAATATATATATAATAAAAAAAAAGGGTTATCGACTGAGAATTCTAAATTCAAGAACTTTATTTGGATAAGAAGTCGATGTCATTTTTATAGGTACTTCCTTTTTTTCTTATAACGCGAGCTTTCAGCTTTATTTTAAGCCTTCATCAGGAGAGCGCTACAATATGTATAAATCAGAAAGGTATATGATGAAGCGCTGGGTAGGTATACTATATATGTAAGATTCCAGCTCGTATTATGGAAACTAACGATTGTATCTATAAACGATAAAATCGATAATATACCCTTACGAACGGGATTTCACATCGATAGTTGAACTGCTATTGAGAGAATGGTTCCAGAAGTCGAAATGGCGCTCTCTAAGTGCGGTCACAGAGCTTCAGTGCAGTCACAGAGTAGAGAAAGTTCTTATTCTTCTGTGACTACAGTGTCGCACTTTACATATACAACTTACGAAGGTGAGATTGTTGACAAGTTCACCAAGTTAACGTATACAAGGCTAAAAGGATTATTTTTCTCGTTTTTGCTCTTCTGACCAAAAATGAGAGAATGGTGAGATTGCTTCAAGTGTTCATCGAATGGAGGAGCGACAAAGTGAAATTCTCAGCCAATTGGCTGTCTGTTCTGCATCCATCAATAAACATTCTGAGATTTTATCCAATCATCAGCAATCACTAACCGCCCTTGAATCGGATGTGTCAAATTTAAAAGATTCACATAATAATCTAGCTAGCGACATAAAAACTACCTTCTCTATGATTCTAGGCCTCTCTAGATTGGACGATATGGCCGCTGAAACCACCCCTAATTTGATGCCTGAAATTATGAAACGAGTGGAGAAATCTCACAATATAATAATTGTCAATTTGCCCGAAAATCCTAACGATGAAGATGATGCAGTTGCGGTTGTTGAGCATATACATAGTTCAGCGAGTAAATTCATAACCAACATCTCACGTATTCCTGGGAAAGATAAGAATAAACCTAGATGGCTCAAGAATTCCTTTTCAAATTCTGAAGTCGTAAATGGGATTCTTAGGAACAAGAAATCCCTGCGTGGAAACTCGCGTTTGCGTGACATACTAATACGTGATGATAAAACGAAGAATCAGGCATCTGAACTAAATGCATTCCGTGCAGAACTACGGAGGAGACAGGATGGAGGTGAGAAGAATATCACAATAAAATATGACAGGGGTCGACCAACTATCTCATCAACAAGGAAAGTCCTGTTGAAGATATTTATTCAGAATAAGGAACTAATATTTATTCATAAATTGATTGACGCCTTTTATTTTATTTTGACATCTCTAATGTATACTGATCTTATTAAAAGAACAATAATCATAGAAACAAAATAAACTAATGCTTCTGAGAATATCTCCAGCTTCAACACCTTCCCTCATTGGAACATTTTGGTTAATCCCATTTTGTTCCTTAGCATTAAAGTCGAGGTTTGAACAAAGGTTTTGTCATTAAGTCTGCTAATGTTGAAACTTTTTCTACTTTCATTTCCCCATCTAAAACTAGTTCACGCACAAAGAAATGTCTTATATGTATATGTTTAGTGCGTCTGTGAAATTCTGGGTTTTGACTCAGCTTAATAGCAGCTTCATTGTCTACCATCAATGTTGGAACTGACTGAAAACTGAGTATTTCTTTGAACAATCGCTTTAGCCATTCTATTTCCCGTGCAGCTTCACTAGCAGCCACTATTTCAGCCTCTGTTGTGGAAATTGCAACAGATGTTTGACGCTGACTGAGCCAAGCTAGTAATCCATCGTCAACATAGAGAGCTAACAATAACATGTCAGTTCTTTGTTTTTGATAAATAAACATGGGTCTGCATCAGATCGTCTAAATCCTCGTTTTCAAGAAAATCACTGAAACGTTTATTTCAACATCTTGGAGCTTGTTTTAATCCATACAAACTCCGTTGGAGTTTACAAACCATGCCGCTTGTATCTATGAAACCTTCAGGTTGTTTCATGTACACTTCTTCGTCTAAATTACCATAGAGAAAAGCAGTACATACGTCAAACTGTGTAAGAGACATATTTTTACTCGCTGCTATGCTTAATAGTGACCTTATTGTTCCTCTTTTTGCCACTGGACTATACGTTTGGTCATAATCAACCCCCTTCTTCTGAGAGTATCCTTTTATAACCAGTCTTGCTTTGTACTTTTCAACAGAAGCATCAGGATTTGTTTTTAGCTTGAATACCCATTTGCAAGGAATCGCCTTTTTTCCAGGTGGTAATTCTTTCAAAATCCAAGTATTATTTTCCATCAAAGATTGTAACTCCTGCTTCATTGCTGTAATCCAGTGTTCTTTTTCATTACAAGTTATGGCATATCAGTTATTTACAAATGTACAGTCAAAATTGAGTGGAATTGACAAGATGTTCGGTCATGTATGTTTCACAGGTGATCACTATCCCTTCACTGAAACTTATCTTGTTTATCCTTGTATATTGAGATTCCAGGAAAATTATCTCCTCTGGTGGTTTTTCAGTTGAAGAAACGTTCGATAATTATCTTCTCTGGTGGTTTTTCAGTCAAAGAAACGTTCTGTACGCCACTGCTGCAAGTTGGCAACAAGCTCTCAACTTCAATGAATTTTGTACTTGATAGGTCGACGACAAAATTCCATAGCCCGACGGGTTTGGCTGTGAAAATCGGGTTTATAAGTTTTGACTTGATAAAAATCTCTTAGTTTCCATCATTCTCTAAATGCATCATTTTACAAACGAAAATCTTTTAAAAGAAGAAAAAATAACCACGTGTTCAGAAAAGAACCCAATGGCGCAGATAGTTCGACACTAAAAATTCAGAGAACTCTGGACACCGAGAAAACAAAAAATTTAAATAATTGAAATTGAAATTGAATAATAAAGTTAAGTACAATATCAAAGTAAATGAAGGTGAGCTGATCCACCAGATATTCTCAAATGGAAAAGTGAAAAAATGGCGGTCCGACCAGAATTATACGACTTTTTGTTTTCTACACAAAAAATTAATTAAATGCATTAAACAAATATGATATTTAGGATCGAATAAACCCTGTCTGATCATAAATGAGAACTTACCGGAAAATCTCTTCCGCCAGGAAAAATTCGCACATAAAATCTACGAAAACACTTCAAACATGTTATTTCAGCAGCTTCTCGACAGTGAAAAAGACAAACTGGATCCAGAACATCGACCATGTGATATCGACCGATTCGGCGCGTTAAGTAGATCATTCCAATGACAAATGAAATGCTCACAGACAGTTTTAAAGCGGATTTCTGCGGTTAATTGAAATTGGTAAATCATGGTGCTACACACCCCCTTTACCCAGTAAAAAATTTTTTTTTGAAAAAAAAACATTTTTTTTTATAATAGTGAAAAGTTATTCTGCTAAAAAGTTGATCAGAGTTGATTTCGACCTAAGACAGATCTCGAATATACGCACAAATGTAGATAGCCAAATTTGGAACGATATATAATAAAATAGATATGTACATAAAGCTACTAAAATTACAAGTCACCGCGCAAAACATCAAAAATACTTGAATCCAAGTATTCCAAAGTGAAATGGGAGACTACTCCCAGACATACCTTTTATGAGACCAAATGAGAAAAATTTTAAATTTAGAAAAGTTAATTATGCCTGAAGGGCAAAAAAACGGAAGGTATGAGGGTTTACTTATACAGAGGATATCACCCCAAACTCTGCCGCCCAACCATAGATGCGGGATCTATAAATAATTGGTCGCTGGAATACCTAATAGGGACCCTCAACATAATTTTCAAAATTGTCTTTTGCAATACTTCGAGAGGTCGAACGTTGCACTGTCGCACACCTCCCCAGGCAATAATACCGTCCCGAAGTAAAGATTCCACAATGGCATGCTACATTATTTTCAGTTCGGGGAATGAAAGAAAGTTCCTAAAGTGGGAAAATCTGTATGTGAGGGATCGGATCTTTCTTGAGAGTTCAGCAACATGAACATTCCATCTTAGGAAGCTGTCGATGTGAACCCCAAGGTATTTAACTGCTTTATCAAGTGTAATGTCCTCGTTTCCTACTCTGACGGTGTAATTAGGTAAGTTAGCTTCACAGGAGTTGAAAGGTAATATCTTAGTTTTCTTCAAACTAACGGTAAGTAAATTAATTTTGAACCAGCCAATGATTTTCTTAATATCATTTTAAGCTTTTTCCCTGACCCCCTCCCAAGTATCTGCCTCGTAGATGATTGATGTGTCGTCAGCAAACGACAGAAAAGTTCCTGTGGACTGCAGTTTAAGTAAGTGGTTGATATATATAAGGAACAGGACAGGCCCAAGAACGGAACCCTGAGGCACCCCAAAACGAACAGTCTTTTCTGCGCTACGGATCTTATTTATTTCTACTATTTGCCTTCTATCCTTCAGGTAACTCCCGAGGAACTCAAGGATCTTGCCCCGAAAACCCGAGCGTTGGAGTTCATCAAGCAGAAGCTCATGGCTTACGGTGTCAAAAGCTCTCGCGAGATCCAGAAAAGCGCCCAAACATAGCCGGTTGGAATCTAGGGCCCGATAAACTTTATACGTCAACAATGCCAGAGCATCCCGTGTTGAGGTTTCTCTGTAAAACCAAATTGAGAAACAGAAATGATATTATATTTGTTCAGGTAAGCCACAATTTGCGTTTTCAATATTTTTCATATACTTTAGCAATGCCCGATATAAGCGATATTGGACGTTAATTCCTCAAGTTGAGTTTACTACCATCTTTATGGATGGACCTAAGGACTGTGCACCTGAAATGAGTTGGTACCTCCCCCGTCCTGAGGACAGGTTGAGCAAGAACGCTAAGGGCTCTCTCATGCATCCGACGCAAGCCTTCAACATCTCATTCGAAATTCCGTCCAGCCCCGGTACCTTGAAATCCTTTAGTTCACAGATAATTTTGCGCACTGAATTCTCCTCAACCTCTCGAAGGTACATTGAATTCTGTACCGAACTTTTGTCAGCTAATTCGTCCCTCAGAGTACTGTCGACATCTATGGTGTCGACCTGAGCAACCAAGACTGCTCCCACATTTGAATAGTAGTCATTGAAGCTATTTGTGATCTCCATTGGGTCTCCAATAACTTCCCCAGTTTCCAACTCAATTTTGTATATTTCACAGGCCTTTACACATTTACTCTTTGCCACAAACTCATTCACGACTCTGAGAAGACCCTAAGAGTTGTTTTTATTACTACGTAACTTGTTTGAGAAGTATTTAAACTTGGTTTTTTTCAATCATTTTGTTAGCAAATTACGGTAGTTCTTATATCCACGTTTACTGACCTCGGTTGGGTTTCCGATGTATTCCCGGTGAAGTCTGTCCCTGTGTTCAATAGATTTGATTAGGCCGACGGTCATACACGGTTTTTTCTTCTTACACTGTATACCGTATACGCCAAACCATGTTTCATTTTGCAAGGACCTTCTGAGCCTTTGCCTGTCAATTTTTTGGGTGAAGCCCACATCAGTAAGGGAAACAAGTTTCACCTTCGTGTAGCTAATCTTTACTGAAGTGATGTTCGTCTTGACAACACCTGCTACAATATTTTCGGCTGGAAATGTTCCTGTGTTCCTAATAAAAGTGTGGTCTACACAGGATCTTTCACTGTCAGTTACTCGGGTGTACTTGTTTATCTGGGATACAAAGTCGCATTTGTATAGAATGTTCAGATATTCCTCTGCATAGTAACTCAAATCATCCATGATGTTAATATTTGTATATTTGTATGGTTTTATCCTCTTCCATTCAATTAAATATTTTCCATAATTTTTTACCTTCAGGAACCAAATTTCTATATTTTTATCACTATAAAAAGCAGGAGGGCAACAACTCTGCTTGATGTGAAAGTTTGAGCATCGAACAAAATTGAAGAAAAACTGCAACATATTCAAGATATAGGTATCTTGATTTTTTTACATACGTTGAGGTGGTTTCGTTTAGTATCAAACTCTTCAAGAGGCCGTTAAATGACTTCAGCACAAGCGCGAAAAAATTTCTGACCTTACGGCAGTACATCTTTACATTTCTTCAAAGAAGTGCGATTCCTTTCCAGCACAGATAATTGTGGGGGGTTGTAAAAGCAGGTATTTTTCCACTTTTTTAGAGAATTAAAATACGTGAGGCAAGAGGGTTCAAAGCTCACGCTTGGAAAAAATCTTTATCTATGAAATCTTTATCCCTGAAAATGAAAATTCCTTGGCACCTTATTCGACTGCGACTATTTACAGCCCAATAATTCCAAAATACTTTATCGAATGAAACATAACGATCTATCCTGTATATATTGCAAGTTGATTCTTCCATATGCCAGATGCATCGAGGCCACCCAAATAAAATCCAACGCACTGAAATTAAGCATCATTTAATGAATGGAATAGTTTATAGAATTAACTTTATTACAATAGAAAATAGAATGTTTTCAATTCGAATTCAACATTTACACACACAATGAATATTTTATATGCTTTTCATGAGTTCGAATTAGGTACAAAATCATAATATCGAGTCTCTTAAATAAATAAACTTAACATCTAAATTTAAACTTTGATGAATTTCTTGAACACACTTTAGGGTTTCTTCTGTGCGATTTTGGAGTTTGCAAAATCTCAAGCATCTTCTCCTCTTGTTGCATCTAATCTCTTGAGCTGCGAAAAAAAAATCATCAAATGATATAATCTCATTTCATGAAAAATATGGGGGAATATGGAAACATTTACTAGAAGAAATTATATTAGCCTAGAAATATTTAAACAATTGAATGTAAATCAAAACGGTCATCAATAGGAAGGAATCAACAAATTCAATTTTTTCAGGAAAGGTAGATTTTTGAGTAAATTTCAAATCTACAATGTGAGATTGGATCAATCCGGGTGAGTAAAATCTAGTTCAAAGTTTTTGAGTATTTTGCGTTACTTATGATTCACACTGATATGAGTAGACTTCGATAAATTCATGTCATTATGGACTTCCAAAAATTTATATTGTTTTGCAGATAACACAAGGTGTACAAAAACCGTATCGGGTATTTGTTTTCGCGCTATATTCTGAACTGGGCGTCTAAAAGGAGCGGGAAAGGGTTCGTGGCGTCCGCCATTTTATGGAGATTTAGTCATGATGGAACAGTACTCGGGGACGCCTCACACATTTTGCGTACGAGCTTATTATCGTGATGGTGATTCAATTGTGACTGCTCGTATCTTATCGTACACGCCACGCACCAAGTGACGATAGCATTAGGAAATGGATCAGGATGTTCGAGACTATGCAGGGTGTTCCTAAATTGAACGTACAAACAAAAAGGGGAGATTCCTTAAGTGAATTTAAGAATAAAAGTCCCATAAACACGGGGTCGCAAACGTTTCGTTTTCGAGATACAGAGAGTTGAAGTTGGAAGTCAATTTTTTTCAAGTTTTTTTCTCATAGTATCTACACTTCACAAGACATTCAAGTGAAATTTGGTATAGATATTGCATTTGAGAGTTCTCATCTCGTGACATGGCAATTTCGATAGAAGATCTACAGGGTGATATTTTTTCTGGAACACTGCCACCTGTTCTTCTGCAAAATTCTGTTTTGGTGAGCAACTGTTAATTTGAAAAAATGTAAAAAGAAGCTTTGTTCTTATACTAAATTTTTCGGTCTCCTGTAGTTTTGTCGTATCTACCATCGATTTCGAGAAAAAAAATTTTGAACGATTCTCTCGAAATCCTCGTGAAAATCCAAATTATGATGGGAAGGCCACTTTGTAAGCTGTGGTGAATGGATTCAGTGTCAATTTTTATGGAAATTTTCCTGATCTGTATCGATGATTCATAAAGATTCGATAAACTTGTATAATAAACACAAAAAATGTATTACAACAAGAAACGTAAAACTAAAAAAAAATCATAACAAGAAAACTAAGTAACCGCAAAGGACTGAACTACAGCAAATGTTGAAAATGTCCTCCCCCAACTCTTATACAAGCTTCTGTTCTTCGTCTCATAGACGATCGAACTCTTTCAAACACTCCTGGAGTATTCCTAACTATATCAAATGCTCCTATTATACGATTTCTCAGTTCTTCTACGGTGTTCACGGGTGTCGAGTATACTAGAGATTTAAGGTGGCCCCATAAAGAGAATACTAAACTATTTAAGTCTGGGGATCTGGCTGGCCATGACTGAGGACCCCGTCCAATCCACCTGTTTTCATAATTTTCGTCCAAATACTCCCTTGTAAAAAAATGAACAGGAGCACCGTTATGCATGAACCACATTTCTCGTCGTAGCATAAAGGTATATCATCCAATAACAAGGGTAAATCGTTTTCGAAAAAATGTCTGTATGCTTGACCTGTTAGTCGACTTGACAAAAAGAAAGGACCAATCAAATCATAATCAATATTACCACTCCACACATTTAGTGAAAATTGCTCTTGAAAATGGGTTTCTACATATCCATGCGGATTCTCGTCAGCCCATACGTGTTCATTATGAAAAATGATAATATAAGTCCTTGAGAAGCAGGCTTCATCAGTGAATAGAATTTGGCAATCAAAATAAGGATTCATCAATAGTCTACTGAGGTACCACTGACAAAAACTAACCCTCGGATGAAAATCTCGAGGCAGAAGAGCTTGTACCCTCTGAATGTGATAAGGATAAAGCAGAGAATCCCTCAAGATCCGCCAAACAACTTGATGACTTGCATTCAAAAGTACACTAATTTTTCTTGTACTGGTTCTTGGATGTTGTTCTATTTCGTTCATAACTGCCTCTTAGAGTTGTAGTGTTCTCACACTGCGTGGTCTCCCAGCATAAACTAGATACGACAAAATTACAGGAGACCGAAAAGTTTAGTATAAGAACAAAGCTTTTTTTTACAATTTATCAAATTAACAGTTGCTCACCAAAAAAAAATTCTGCAGATAAACAGGTCACGAGATGAGAACTCTCAAATGCAATATCTATACCAAATTTCACTTGAATATCTTGTGAAGTGTAGATACTATAAGAAAAAATCTTGAAAACAGAAACGTTTGCGACCCCATGTTTATGGGACTTTTTTTCTTAAATTCACTTTAGGAATCTCCCCTTTTCGTTTGTACGTTCAATTTAGGAACACCCTGTAGGTGCAACAGTTAAAATTCAAAACTCTGGTCGTCCTCGTTCAGTTCGCAATGGAGAAACAATTGAAGAAGTTGAGGCGTGGTTCGTCAAAATCCGTCTT